>VZUA01059650.1:9469-32592 GCA_013401035.1 Horornis vulcanius
TCCCGGCTTTTCTCGTCCGATTACAAACCTATACAAAACATTAGTGAAAAAATATTACTCCTACTGTTCTACTACTGTTCTACTGTTCTAGGTTTTAGCCATTTCTAGTATGGAGGGTAGCCTTTTTCTTCAAAGGTGTGTAATTCTGATTCCTTCAAATGTGTTCTGTGCACAAGATTTGTCACAGGGGCACTGTGCTGGAGTAGGAGTGATCAGACCGTGGCAGGTCTGGCCACACGACAGGAGGGGTAAAATAGAAGGGACCATTACAAGCCTCCACTCCAAGTTTCAGTACAGTTTCAGTACTCCCACTCCCTTTAGAGCCGTGTATTTTCCAGAAGGCTGCAGAATACCAGACTGTTACGGATCCACTGTAAGAGCAACAGCACACTTATGGCAGCTTATAGTGAAAGGAACATGCATCAGAGTAACTCCTTCCCACCCTGACTTAGAAGTTATCTTCCATTTCTGAGCTTTTATATTTGTCTTCCTCCAGATTAGAAAACAGAGTCTATTTCCACACTTTAAAATCTGACAGACGCTATTTCCTTAATTTAAAGCTGCATTTAAATCTGTCTTTTATTTCATGAACTTCTGTTGCTAAGGAACGTTTCCTCCACTGTTAGCTACTACAGAACACTGGGTGCACACTTCCTTGGCTTAACAAAACACAAAGGAAGTGCCTCTTTCTTGGTCGAGACTTACAAGAATTCTTCTCGGTCTTGCTTTCAGCAGCTAGAACTCAGAATTGGTTTGGATTGTAACCCTTTTTTTTTCAGCACAGTGGCATAGCCATATTTAGATACATTGCTATCTCCAGAACTAATCATAAACACCCATTACCCAGTACCAACACATTGTGAACTACTGAACAAAAGCACAATTTAAAGATGTCAAGCTGAAGAATTATTTTTCTTACAAGGCTAGAAAGATAATTAGGTAATTACAGATAAAAGAAGTATTATGTTGAGCTAAAAAGCGCAATGAGGTGACATTTAGATACTGGATATGGGAAATTATTTGTTTCCACAACATTTGGCTGAAATGATGAATTTATTATTTGAATGAGAGTTAGAAATGTGCATTATATCCCATGTATAAATATTGTTTTCATTAGTACTGCCTATCACTGTTAAAATCCCTTGTCATATGTGTGTAAGCCAACTTCCCAACAGTGGATAACCCTGGGTCCATTTCCTATGAAAAATAATTTTTCAGATTCTATGAAGTCAGGCACTACAGAAAGGACTGAAATTCGGAGATTATTTCAGCATCATCAAAATATCCAACCTACTAAGTACTATCCAAAAGGATAAGAAAGAATGAGTGACTCCATTTGAAATAATGACATAAGGTGCTCTGAAAATAATTTGCAAGGTCTCTTAGCTTAAAAACATCAGTAGCAAATACAGCAGAAAGTAGAAGAGAATCAAGGCAGTAACATCAGCATTTTGATCCTGATCAAAACAGATCACAGTTTGACACTCATATCCCACTATTACAAAATACAACATTAGTTCTCAGTAATGATAAAGAACTTGGGCTGAAAGAAAAAGAATGTTTCTTCATGGCCCCTACACTTCATCTGTTCTCCATACTGACTCACAGACAGATCCTGTTTCCTCTAAATTTTGATTTTAGAGCCAAGTATTACAGATACTAAACTAGTCATGTTTTCAGACTCAACTGGGAGGAACAACGAACTTTTGAAATTACTAAGGGAAGTGAAAAAGAATTTAACCCGTATCTGCTACTTGTTTGTGTAAAAACAAATTGAAAGTAAATATGGGAAAAAAATATTTAAAAAAACATTTTAAGCAAAATTATACATGAGTATATTACTTACACATAGTAGAGATAGCACCATGTTTGTAAACACATGAGGGAGATCCTCAATGTGTAAAGTTATGAAACCACACAAAGTAATGCAAATATTGGATTCCCTCTGGCCCTCTGCCTGATAATTCACCTTCCTTGGAAAATACAAGGCTCAAAATACTTTGAGCCAATCATCTTTGTACATTAATAACTTACAATAGAAAACATATAATGCATCCAAAGTCTGGTAATTCCTGATAATTTAGAAGTGGTTTTTGACACATTAGATTGTAATGCAGTAATATTTTCATACAAACAAAATATTTTCAGACAAACTGTCCTGGTTTAGGGCAGATTTGGGNAAAATTAGGTAGGATGTAAAAATGTGAAGCCTTATTAACTAAATTTTTCTTCTCATGCCAAAGCCACTTAAAGTTCACAGTGGTATGATTTTCAAGGCTTGAATCACATGTAAAAATGAAGTTACTCAGTGATACCTGAAGCTGTTAGATGACATATGAATGAATAAAAACCTCCAAGCATTGACAAAGTTTAAAGCAAATGTTTCCAAAAATAAAATATACTAGTAATGTTCTATCTTCCTAAAATTTTTTGCTTTAGAGTGAGACATATGCAAAATGTCTGAAAATAATTTTTTAGAAGCATTTAATCTACAATTGATGTCAGTTCTAGACAAAGAATTGTAAATTTGGAAAATGGAATACTGTGCTCCCAGAAATTACAGCTTTTAAAAACTAAACCAAACTTTCTGTCATTTTGCATTCCGTGATCTTAAGAATACCATGCATATAATTGAGATAAACCATAAATTATGAAGTTACATTTTAAAGAGAGAGCTGAATAAAAATAACTTAAAAACCATAAAACAGGGGCAGTTATTACAACTCTAGCATGAATTAGATATTCATTCACAAAATAGCTTTAAATACAACAACTATCATAATCTGAAGTGTTTAAGTATGAGAAAGAGACATAAGGCTGTGACTCACTGACCAAAACATCGGTCACTGAACCATAATACACACACTTCAACAAAGTGGCTAATTATATGTTTCAAATCACTTTGGCTCAACAACATCAATCACATGCATCCCAGGCTTCATTAATTAGTCTCAAGGGCTAGAAGTATTATAAGAAAGAACTATACATTCTGTCAGCAATATTTTATTTGAGAAGCTGGATATGAAACAGATGAGCATTTCACAGCCTTGAAACCACATCACAATATATTCCCCTAGATTACTAAAGCCAGCAAATGCAAAATAAACCCCAGCAAATCTGTGATACAGCCATCACTGTACTAAATCTAAGGTCGTTACTGATTTTTTTCTGAAATCTGCAAAAAAAGAAGGAAGGAGAAGGAGAGAGACAGGGCATGAACTGCCCTTGATACTCAAGAGTTACACACAATTTAGCTGAATTACCAGCTGCAAAATATTCTTCGTGGTTGTGGTTAAAATGAACAGGGATGGAGCTAGAAATATAATTAATATTTTACTCTGTAATGGATTTTAGAATATCTAAAAGAATTATGTATCTTGAGAAACTGAAAATTAATTACAGTAGTGGTGGTTAAGAAAAATAATCTACTGAAATTGGCAGCAACTTCTACATCTCCTGCAATACATGATTTAAATATTTTAGAGCACACCTGATACATAGCCTTCTGCATATGTCTAGCATTTATTAAAAGAGGATCTGCAGACCTGTGCTTCTTGAAACAACTCATTAATTTTTTAATCAACTATGGGAACCAGAAACATTATAAAAATTGATTAAATTAAAAAATATTTCCACTTTGAAAATAAGTGGTACTAGAAAAAATTGCGAAGGCACCAAATCTGTGATGCGAAACTGAATTTCTGCAGCACACACTTTTAGTGAAATGAGTTAATGATTTCTCCTGAAAATACTTCAGGCATTAAGTGCTCAGTTAAAAATACATTAGCATGGTTTCCTTAAATCCAACAAAAATCAAGTAAAAATACAGCAAACACATTCTAAGAAAGAATGGAGGGGATTGCTGTAACAGTATTCAAAATCTTTTCTTCTAGCCTTTTCTAAAATAAAGTTGGGTCCACAAAAATGTACAGTAAAATTAATTCAGGGAGTTTTACAGTCAGATGCCTCATCCCTGGAACTGTTCAAGGCCAGTGTGGATGGGGCTTTGAGTAACCTGCTCTAGTGGAAGATGTGCCTGACAACAGCAGAGGAAGTGGAACTAGATGATCTTCAGGGTAATCTAAAAACCATTCTATGGTTTTTAAAACCAAACCATTCTATGATTTTTAAAATGGCTTTCCTCTGAGCTTTGAAGTCTGAAGCTGCTTCAGTTACTATTTATCTCATTTATTTCAGGATGTCTTCAATTACCCACTCCGGCTGCTTCCAATAGGTTAACAGCCAATAATTAATCCAAAGTGCTAAAAGGGGTGTGATCCCTGTTAAGAAAGCTGTTTTATTTAGCCTCAGCAGCACAAGCTGGAATTTATGTGGTTATAATGGACAAGATCAACCTTTCCCAAACAGCACTCTCAAATGCAGAAGTCACTGACTGCATATAAGGAGTTCACAACCTGTGAGCTTCCATTACAATTCCTGGTATGAAATGACCCAAAACTCATAAACATTGTTTCAATAATTTCAGTTGGAAGGAAACTGGTACAACCTAAGCCCCTGACTTGAAAAGATGGCCAACTTTGTCATGGCCTTGATCAGAATTACTCTTGCTGGAACTTCTGTTCATTGCCTGTTATTTTGTCCCTTTGTACCAAGAGTATGAAGAATGGTTTATCCATTCTGCCTCATGGAAGGCAGTTCAGAAGCAATAAGATGCCTGACATCCCATTCTTTTCCTTCACCTGAAGATGTTTTTTTTCCATCTCTTCCCAGGATGCTGCCTGCATATCCACTCTCTAGCTCAGTGTCACACAGGGATGCTGCTCCAGATGCCAGACTCACATCAGCCCTTGCCTTGTAAGATTTCTGTCAGCCCATTCCTGCAGGCTGTCGAAGATCCTGTGATCCCTGTGATGTACCTCATGTGCAAACTTACATCAGTAAATCCACCCAGCCTACCCCTGCATCAGAGACAGGCATGTGCACAGCAATCTTTAAAGCTACTAGCTGGAACCAAGAGGACTGGTAGAGAGAAATAAAAAAGGTTTGCCTGGAGATAAGTGATAAGTGACCCAAAACTAAGTGAAGGACTCTACTTGGAGATCATCACCCAAAGTAACATAATGAAGTGACAAGCATCAATGAATCAAAGTGGCAATGGCTGACTGAAGTTATTTAAGGTCACATAAGAAATATCTAGGAGGGCCATCTGTGTAATATCTAGTGCAGGATGCTGGCTGTGTGAAGCCAGTACAGACAAGCAGACTTTGGGAAGAGCCTCTAAGGACCATGGAGATTGAGTTGCCAGTAAGATGAACTACTGTGCAGAAATTCTGCAGCCTCTATCCTTGCCCCCAGACCCAGGATGAAGTAAAGTACCCTGAATTTAAAGACAGACAGTGGGACTTTGACTTACCACTTTGGGTTGGAAGGGACCCTGCAATGAGCACTGTACCAGGTTACTCAGGGCTCCATTCAACCTGGCTTTGAACAGTTCCAGGGATGAGGCATCCACAAATTTTCTGAGAAACCTGTTCCAGTGCCTCACTACTCTGTCAGCAAAGAACTTCCTAATCTCTAACACAAATCTCTCCTCTTTTAGTTTAAAATCATTCCCCCTTGTCCTATCACTATCTGTGTAAAAAGTCACTCTACCTTTTTTAATAAGTCCCCTTTTTCAGGCCTGATAGTTCTGAGACTGTAAGGTTTTCAGCCTGTCAGTAGCTGATTTTCTTCCCATGAGCAGCAAAATCACAGATCAAGCATCAGAAAAGCCTCAGCAGACTCTCCAGAACATCTTGAATAGAAGCCCCTGACAAACTATGCTACTACCAACTACTAAATGGATATTGAGTCAGACAATTAGAAAGTCATGTAAAAAACCCACACAATAATATCAATGCACTTAGATTAATTATTCCTCCAGAAATCAATTGTAGTCTAGGGCCTCACTGACACATTAGCTTTACTCAAGAGTACTTCAAAATTAGCCAAGGGATTCAATGTTTTGGCACCTCTCCAGATTCTGGTCCTTACATTGCTCTGTTCTTCTGAGAGTGCATGTTAAGAATCAATTCCATCTCTTTCCAGACAGCCTGACAGTATTCCAACACAATCCTTGCTTAAAAGGTTTCCTTGAATACAGAGTGATAATTTAATCAGCATTTTCTATAACACACAATTCTTATGGGAATGGCCACTTCAAAGAAACACATTTGTAAATTTGTACTTCAACATACCTGAATGCAGACACCTATATTCAGAAGGTAGAAGTGCTAGCAGGCCCTGTTTCTAAAAAAAACAGATTGCTTTTTGAGGTGAGATCTGTCTTCCCTCATCCTCACCCTTGCTGGCATCCACAGGGAAGAAATCCAGGAAGAAAATACAGATAGGCCACAAGTAAGCTTCTGAATTCAGACCACGTCCTTAATCTGGATGATGACATGATCCAGATTCTGGGCAAGATAAACCATCCTCACATCACAGTCCAGCTAAATGCTCCTAGAGCACCATCCATATAGGCTGGTGAGTTATCCTGCAAGGATGAATAGCAGGTGTTTCTGCCCAGCTGTCACAAAGTTGTATCCCATTAAGCAAGGCAAACCAAAACTGTGTAGGAGCTTCCACAAAATAGTATCTTGGATGAAGGAGTAAAAAAAATTAGCTAAATAAACATACGATATTTCAGTTGCAGGGTTAGTAGTTTATGTTTAGATCCAACCAAATTGAGGATGAACTGATTCAAAACCTGTCAAGTCGTTCCTTTTTCCAGGAACAGAAAACAAAAGCTGCCCTTGAAATGAAAATCCAGCCCCACTGAACCTTACTCACTCATGTTATACTTAATTCTAAAAGCCATGCTCCAATACCTAGAAAAATAGTTTATAATTCAGAAAAAATATTTAAATGAAGATTTCTTTATATATTTCACACTCAAACATATAATTTCCTGTCCAAAGGTGCAAATATTTTGAGAAAAAAAATTACCATAGAATTCAGATTAGCAAGAACTCAGGACACAGGGGCTATGCTTATGCCAGTAAATTACATAGTGCCAGTGAATGCTTTCCAAGTACTAATAACTGGTCATCATATTAAAATCATATTACATCACTGAAACAATCTTGGAAACAGTTTGACCCAAGTTAACTAATACTTTACTAAAGAATACTCAGACACAGTCCAGGAGTTGGAAAATGCTAGGAGTCAGCCTGGACGTTTCCAATGGACAGTCTGGATATGGCCAGCCTGCTCAGAAAGGTACAACTCTTTAAGGGTAGGAGCACTGACCACTCTGGTGCCAGCTGGCCTCAGCACAAAGAACAGTCCAAGGCACAGCTTGTCTACTGCACAGGCACAGCCAAGGAATATAAACCAGTTAAGCAGTGATGAATGCAGTCTTGTCTCACCCATGCTAAGGGGTCAGAGGACTTGAGTAATTTTTCATGTTTACCCCACTACTCCTGGTAGTCTAACAGGACAAGTGCTTGTAGGAGTACTCTGCAGAAACCAGAAAGAAAATGTATTATGGAATCTTTAATATAACCACAGTGGATTAAACAGGAGAAATTTACACTACTTTGGTACACAGCACCACACATTTAGTTTCAGCAGGATCCACAATTCAGGTTTATCAAAGAAGCAGAAAGTGCACCGAGCACACATGGCTTCTGATGCAGTCCAGCATGAAGTCCCAGCTCAGCAATCAGCATTGCAGAGCAAAAGGGCTTTTCTTTCCTTCTCTTTTTATCTCCTCAGCTCCGCCACTTGGATTCAAGGAAAAAGAAACAGACAAGGAAAGGAAGAACAGAACCACAATCCCCAGCCAGAAAACAGATAGCCCAGCTCTCTGAAGCACACAAGGAGTGTGGTATCCTTTGGTTTGGGTCCCATCTTATCACCCATTAATGAGCAGTCCTGCCTCCACCACAATGTGGATCTGCACTATGGAGAATGCCTGCAAATTTTAAGGGACCCAGCTGTTTCACAGGGTAAGAGCACAGGCAGGCAAGTCAGAAGGAGCAAAAGAGAATCTGAACAGGCATGCACACTGGGAGAAGAGAAGATTATCACCTAGACAGAGGAATCACAACAAAGGCACACTGTTCAGTGTTACTGTCAACAACAGCATTCCCATCAGGGCATACAGCTGCTGGTTAGGTCCTGAGGCAGCCTTCATCTGTCCCCTACACTGTCTTAGTTCTTGCAAAGAGCTGACTGTATTAACCACCTTTCCAGATGCTGTGGTGGCAACAAACAAAACTAACAGCAGGCATGCAAATACTATTTTCAGAAACAGAGTATTTTTCAGAAAAAATTCAGCTCAAGACGGGGTGAGGAATTAGCTGAGGAAGGAATAAATGACATCTGAAGTTGATGTTAATGTACCATCAATTATTTTTACTTTTCACCCTTTAATTGCTCCTTGTATAAGAGCTATATAAAAGTAAAAATTTGTATAAAAAATTGCATTTTCACTTTAGTAAAAGATTAAAAAAATTAGGCTGTGAACTAATTGGGAGTTGAGACAGAACCCTACTTTGAATTAAAACTTTCCAGATAAGAAAAAACAAAATATGGCAATAAATTATTCTTTATTAGAAGAGAGAATAGTTAATAGTAAAAAGCCAGAGGGCTGGATAGTTGCACTGCTGTTGTTAGAACATACTCTTTAATGATCTAGAAGATTAATTAGACACAGCAAAACTGGCTAAGCAGTTATTTATGATAGGAAGACTTTGATGCATTTCAGCAGAATTTAAATAAATAAAAGCAGGTAAACTCATTGCAGATTAGAATTAATATAATTAATAACTTTTACGGTGGTAGAAGTCATGATAAACCAAACAGGTTTTGCACAGGTTCTGTGTGGTTCCCTAAAAAAAAACTCGAGAACTGACTCAGAAAGCACCATGAGAGCATCCGCTCAGTGCCTAGCAACAGTTTGGAAAGCCAAGAAAATGTTTAGCCACATTCATACAACAGGATACGGAAGGAGGACACAGAATTCAAAATTTGCCTTTCCAGCAAAATGCTGAATTTGGTTAACTTCCTTAAAAGAAACCTTTCAGAGAAAAATAGTAATGCTAAAAGCATACAAGCAGCATACGAAGGACCAGGATTTTGTGATGATTCTCTCATGCAGATCCTTTCTCCTTATCAATGCAATAAGTCTTCCAAGAACCATGTCCTCCTTTCCGGAGACCCTGCCTCTCCCAGAGCCGTGTGAGTGCAAATCTTTGTAGCCAGTAAGTATGGTAAAAGGATAAAGTTTTCTCTGTGAAAGAACTAGATTTTTTCTCTTGTATGTTCAAGAAAAAAAATAAAATTCCCTGGAGGCATACATCTCTTTAAGTGAGTTTCCTCTGGTGGAGACTGTAGGGTCTCCCAAAACCCTTCCATTACGATGAACAGGGGAAGAAAGCGTGGTCACAAAGGCTTAACATCACCCAAGCAGCTTCAAAGAACAGGTCTCCTACTCAACATCACAGTCCATGTGGAGACTGCAAACAAAATAACACAGGAGAGACTCCGTGATAGGACAGGATTCCCACTGTCAAGCTCTCTCTTATCCTATCTTTTATGACTGCAGGCACCACTTGCAAACTTCAAAGCTGATAGATTACATCCTAAATGGGGTCAAAAGAAGCACAGAACAATTAGTGGTATTAGTGTGGCACTGCCCTCTGAGCCATTAATCTTGGAGCAGGGGCAACACTCAACAATATTGAAAACAACACACATCTAAAATCCCCCCTGTATATAATCAAATTCTGAAATCCACTAATATGAGATATAAAGAAGTTCTGTAAAATTATAAAGAAGACGTGATATTTACATCAATTGAAATAGCATTCGTTGTTGTATTTGCCTGATTAGAGTCACGAGGACACTAATTCTCATCCTGAAAAACAGAAGCTGATTGCCAGCTGGGATTATGAAAGAATTCCATCCCTTTCCTTTGCTTCACAGGCTACCAGAGTAGCCTGTGTACATCTGCTGGGTACTGATTATCTTTCTAGAAAACATTATAAGAAAGCATAATTTAATTTATTATTACTGTAGAAGTCAAATTGGTTGAGCCCATGATCTTTCATTGTGGTATGATGACTCTGCTGGATAATCCTATACTGCAAACAATAGATAAAATAATCGTAGATGCTTACATTTCTTCTTCTTTCACCTCCTCTCAGCCTCACCTAGAACAGTTCAAAAGGTAAAAGCCATGTCTTCATTTTCACAAATTCTTTACTGTGTCAGCTACAGACAGTCTGGATACATTTTTTCTGGTAGAAAAATTGCAAAAATCTATTCTAGGTCAACGACTTCCACTGTCAGTATCATTCAAAGTGTTCAGAGGGCTCAAAGGAGAGAAATCACTAAGTATTGGTATTATGCAAGCTCTCTGAAGAGGTACTGACTGCATTTTTTACGAAGAATTAAGAAAGTGGCTTTAATGTCATTCTATTCGTGAGCGTCCTTTCTTTACAACTGATCTCACATAATAAACCCTGCTATAAAAACCAGCATGCACTTGACTAGATTAAGCACAAAACTACTTCAGATATGTAATGTCGTGGGATATAAATGTGAAGTAATGCCAGTGAAAGGCACACAAATCTCTGTGTGCACAGGACATCAGGCAGAAGAAAGGCACAGATTTTGTATGCTATGATAACAAAGAGAACTATGCTTATTAAAGCAGTTCTATAAACCTCATCAAGCTGACACTGTTGAACAGCAGATATGGGAGTTAAGTGTGAACGTGATTCCTCCTGTGAAGGAAGGATTTGTGAAGATGCCTTGCCTTGGATCAGGTGAGGTGTGCTTGTACCCTGCCCACACACCGGCAGCTCAGCTGGGACATCCTCCACAGGAAAGGCAGGAGAGGTTTATAGAGCAGTAACCTCTTCCCCTGCCCCTGCCTCCCGCAGTGACACGGATCATTCATGGCAGCTGCACGGGAATGGTGCCCTCAAAGGGCATTGCCAACAGGCAGGAGCTGACAGCTGGGGCAAGAAAGGCATTTTGCCCCAGCAGACCCTCTCCCATGTTTGTCCCTAACGTTCTGCAGCAGTTTGCTGTCACTGTCTGCCAAAGAGGATGGAGATGAGGGATTCTCCATCCTAGCCCTAACACAGCAGGAAAAGAGGATCTGTTAGAAACCAATTGTTCTCTCCAAAAAACAAGCAGCAGGCAGGGCTCTTTTGTCACATATCGAAAGAAAAACAGCCAGAAAGTTAAAAATACCTTATTTCCTTTTCTATCTAAATTCATCAATATTAGGTCTCACTTTCTTTACAAGCAAATGTTCAAGCCTGTATTGAAGCCAAAATGTCAAGCATCCAGAAATATCTGTCTCCAAAAAAACAGCTTTCTGGAACCATTTTTCATTTTGTGCAACTAAAACCAATGTAGAGCATCAGGCAACAAAACCATCCAAGACTGGACCAGAAGCTAGGCAGGAGCCTGTGCCACACAAGGCCTGGCTACCTTGTCAAGTCTCACTCCCAACTACCACAAACCAGGGTTTGTGGTATCTCAGATGGCTTGCATATAGCAGAAAGTAGTCATTTGGAGCATTTTTTTCATGAAGTTTAAAATGAAAAAAAAAAGAAGGAAGTTGCACCAAATCCTACCCATTTATTTCTTCTAATTAGAAATACACATTAATAAGATACTGCCAACCACATGGTATGCTCTATATGTATACATTCTTAATATTTTAGTATTATTTTATATTTTAACTCATACAGTATTTAAAATTCATTATTAACTACATATTATTTTATGCTTTTTTGTCTAGTTTTGACACCAACATACTGGGTTCATTTTTTCCATGAAAACTCAGTATCTTAATCTTGAAAGGAAAATCTAGAAACTCAAATATCTCTCTTTGATAAATGAGACCTGTCAGAAGCCAATGATCCCAGTGCACAGGAGACATAGTACACTTGACAATGTGAGCTCAACAACAATGAAGAAATACTTTTTTCAGCTCCCTATTTTGTGACAAGGGTCTAGATTGCAACCAGTCTCACTGTAATTTATTCCCTGAGAAGACTGTGGGAGCTCTGTGTGAAAATCATTTTATGTTTTTTCCTTCCTCCGTTATTTTCCCTTGGAAGCAAGTATTCTATTCTATAACTTATTCAGCAATAATTATACAAACTATACTGATTCTAAATGTATATAATACATATGTTTTATGTGAGCGCTTTAATTTTTCCCTTTTTCCTTTTGAACTGGAACATCAAACACAGAATACACATAACATTTGCTCTGTGTACCGAAACACAGGAACACATTATTCTCTGACATATGGATTTTATGTTTGAAGGTCCCAACTGTGGAAAATTTAATAAAGTATATACTCATTTGCATAGTTCAGTCAGTAGGAACACTCACAGCACGTGTGAGTCTTTGCAGAAATAGTAACGGTGCAACTTCAAATGTAAATGTTACACAAAAATATACTCACCTATAATTACACTGCTGTTTCTAATTTTTTTTCCTAAATAACCATTCTCAAATAAAAGATTGATCAACCACCCCCAAGATTCTTTGCAAAATCCACATCCCAGCATTATTCCTCACTGTCATGCAGGATCAGCTATGGAATTATAGTGGAAATGTGCACGCCAACATATAGCACCACCATCTGAGGGGATCTGCATATATTACCCACCCATAGTTTAGTCACAGTTCAAAAGAAATCAGTCCTGAACTCATTAATTAAAGAATTCAGTTGTACTCCCTAGAGAAGATTTTGAAAGAAAACCAAAAGGTGAATACAGAATTGCTGCTGTTTTTACAATATGCCAAAGATATTTTTGGATTTATTTTGTGGAGTTGTATCTTTTCTGAAAATAACAAGCTATTGAAAAACTATGTGACTGCAGAGGGTTTTAAATGGCAAACCAGTTCATTTCTAGGGAAACAATGTCCTTATTAATGACATTTTATAGCTTTGCACTCACATTCACACAAGTTCAGAAGTGTACTTCCTTGTAAATGTATATGTTACATTTCCTGGTCTGTTCATTATTTTATGGGTTTTTACAGGGACACCTTTCAATGAATCACAGTACAGGTGCAGAGAGAAAACCACAGATGGTGCTGGGAGTTCAGTTAATTAATACTGGTTACTTTCCTCAGTTTGGTAGCTGTTATCACTACAGCATCCAATACTCTCCTCTTCTCTGTGCTGAGGTGGCATCTGAGGGATTGGAGTGTTCATCTCCTCCTGCTCCAACCCTGGAGCATGAACACGGTCACTGCCCCCACAGGAGGAGCAAGGAAGTGATCACTGGCAGCAGTTTCCATCTGACCAACACCCATGACCTTCACCATTCCAACTAGTACCAACAGCTTAAAGCCCATGAACGTGTAGACTAGTGATCAAGAGCACAGTCATCATCTGTCTGCAATTTCAGCTTGTCTTGGTGGCAATATTTTAAAAATCTAAGCCAAAACAAAACTGTAATACTGTATTTGATCCCTCTCCTGGGATCAAAGGAGAGAAGACACAGAGGCCAAAACCCACTCACTCTACTTGGGCAAACTGAAAGGCCTGTGAAGGAAGCCAAGTAATCTTAAGTATTAAATTAAAATTTCTTTTTTCCTTCCAAAATACTCACCTGACTTTCTCTTTGGTGTTTCTAAGAACAGTTGCAGCAAAATTTTGTGTAACACCAACCAGACTGATGCCATCAACTTCCACAATTTGGTCATTCACTTGGATCCTTTCAGGGGAAAAACACAAATGCATAAATAATTGTATGAATTCTTGCAAATTTTCAGCAAAACTTAGCAGAGAAAGATCTTTATAGCGTTACCTTAAACAAAACCTCAGTCATAAAATGATTGAGGTAAATATGAAAAACATATCATTCCTTGCACACAGACATCTCATAATCCAACTTCAAAGTTACCACTACAGTTAATATCATCAATTAATTTTCCAGTCTCTTTCCTTGCACAGAAATACAGAAACACAAACTCTTGAATTTGTCATATGAATTAAATTAAATGAGATACTTGAACAGCGTTTATATCATTCTTTCCTAAGCCAATCTTGAAAAACAGCATAAGACATAGCTCTGGCATTTCATGCTAATGGAAAAAAAAGGTAGTCTTTAACTAAAACAACCTGCTCATCTGTGGAGGAAAGAACTTATGTATCAGATCCAATTGTGACGTACTCTCTTAAGCTATTTCATCTAACTTCATCAAAAAAGATGAATTCCCAGTGTGTGATCTTGCTGCACACAATCATAAAACCTTGGACTGTTTAATGAGGACCCTCTTTTTGAAACCAAACACCTATTTACAGCTGATACACTGCTTAATGCAGAAAAAGTTAAGACAAAATGAAAGCCATGCTGCTTTTATCTAAAGCAAGCACTGCTAAAAAATCCCTAGAGCAGGCACTGGACTGATCTGGATTTCAAATCCTTGGAAGATGACTGCTATACTGTTCTTTGGAAATGCACGATCTCTGATAGTCTCAAAATAAAAACCAAACACGTCCATGACTAGTCAAAGGGAACAATTTTCAACTACTTACATGGATTCTATTGATCCAAACGACACACTTTACAAAGCAACCACGAAACAGCTATGAAAAAAATCCTATTTAAATTATATGAAAATAACTAAATTAAATAATTTAATATCTTAGGATATATTAGTGATAAAACTTCTTTTCAAAGAACAACAAGAGGCTTCAACAGTATGCTGAAGCATTTTGACTTGGAGCACTACTTTCTCTGTCAAGTCTGAGGAAATGCTTTGCAGTTTTACATATGTTCAAGCAGCATCTTCCATTCTTTGGATTCCAGTGGTGAATAAGAAATACAGTATTTATTCTTTGGCAGCCTCACACGACAGAATGTCACTGTGTTCTGGGCAGGATCTCCCTTAAGAAAGGCATATAAGCTCCTACATTGAAAAACTTATTAGGCATTTTAATCTCAGAATTTTATTTCAATTTTCACTGAAATACTTGAGAAATACAGCAATCAAATAATATTAGTGTAATTTTGACTTAATTTTTTTTTTAACTTCAGCAAACACAGGGTGCAGTCAGATGGCCACAGGAGTTCTTGGAAAAGAACTTTTAAGAAGCTGGTGCCTACTGAATAGGAAACTGTCACCCTCTTGGCAGAAAATGGTGGAATAACAGACTCCTTTTAGGTGACAGCAATGCACTGTACATCATCACACAGTGGACTAGCAGTGTTCATACAGATAAATAGGTACAATATTTCAGGTGATGAAACACCACGTTAGAGAACTGTTGCCTGCAACTTCATAAGGGGCTCCATTTTGATTCAGTCTAACTCTATTTGTCCTTTAGGCATATTTTGTATCTCCATCTTTTTTGTTTGTATAGCTCCTAAATTAACTTCCAACTCTTATTTTTATGGCCATTGTTCTGCAAAACTCCTTTCCTCCTAATTACACATATATTTTAATTATATATGAGCATACATCCGTATCACCACACAAAGGGCAGCCTTCCTGTTAGAGCCCACTCCAACAGGAGTTCCAGGCCTCCTCTGTCTCTCAAATCTAATTTCAAAGGCGAATGAAAAATTAGGCTCAGTTGCCAAAGCCTGAATTACAGACATTTTATTGTTTTTATCATTAATAAAATTGGTAATTCTTCTGACAATTATTTTCTAATGTTCATGACTTTATACTGTCTGCAGATTACAATGAACAAGCACCTAGAGAAGCCAACCAACTAAAGTTGAACAGATTATTTGCACAATTGCTCTGAACGATGAACTGAAAAATCTAATTTGTGCAGAGACAACTTCTAGAGTTCAAGCTAAGAACTGTGTAATGTTTCAAAACTGTTGCTCCCAATGCTATCAAAATACTTCAAAAAGTGAATGACTCATCACCACAATAATTTGAAAGAAACAGCTATGGATTGATTGATCCAGGAAAAGATTTTATTTTTCATATTCAGTCTAACAACTGATTTAATATTTTTCACACTATTAATAACCTCTCCTAATGCTTATCAACATGTTTGCCTTTGGATTCATCTTGAAGCACCTCCTTGGTTAAATATTGGCATACAAAACCTTGAAATATGACAACTAAATGCTACCTTTTTGTCTATAGCAACATAAATCAAGCCAGTGGTGTTAAAACAGAGGAGAAACCCCTTTCCACAGATTTTGTATTTCCATGGGGACAAGTACTTTACATAGGTCTTTCAATAAAAAATAGAATAACTATCCTAAAGATACTGTAACATTTTAAATTGTAGCTTGAGAAGAACTTGGTTGAAGATTGCTATGCGATTATTCAGAATATCTGATGCAGCTGTTGAAACAGTTTTATTTTCTGGTAGGAGACTTTGTTTTGCTATCAGTGTTAATGATTAAGTAGGCTTTTCATAAAGATGAAGTTAACAGGATCTTTTACAGTTGATGCACTTTATTATGCAGAACTGTCTGGTCCTGACTGAGAGGATTATATATCCCTTTCCCAAGTGAATGATCAGTCAGGCTCTCAAAGAGAAAATCAGAGTCCTATTTCTCAGCTGACTGAACATTCTGCCAGTTGAAAACCAACACAAATATTAGGATGGTCAAAGAAAGATATTATTTTTTCTCAGCTGACAAGTTCCTTTCAGATGCCATCTAGGGAAATGAAAGAAGAGACTTGTGATGGAACATTAACTTCTGTAGCCCACTCAAACACGTGAATAATGAGATGAAAAGAAATTACAGATCATGACAGAGCAGCAGTGAGTGACTGATTTTCAACCAGAGAATTTCACAAAGCATACCAGTCGTGAGCTTAATGCCTTCTAGCTGAGGTCAAGCATACCCTTCGGAAAAACATTCACTTGAATTTGAAAGTAATGGATAAAGTAATGAAATCTTGAGGTGTCAGCTTCTTCATCTCCGTTCATAATTTTTAAGCCCGTGATAAATCTGTACTTGGCCTTCAACTTGATATCTTATTGCCAAGATCTGTAAAAATACCTCCAAGCCCAATCTAGAAGATGATACACTTCAGTAGTTTCAGAGTAAGGTTACTAAACTTTGCAAACCCCTGCCTTCTAGAGCCTTTTGTTTAAATTTCAGAACAAGTTTTTGCCTGGCTCAAAAGTTAGAGGTGTTCAACAAGGAACATGTTACTGCAATATATTTTTTAGAAGAGGGCAGCAATGTCTTAAAAGTTTATTCCTACTCTTATTTATAAACAATAATTTCATATTATTTACAACTAATATAACAACACATTAATGTTTCAAATCAGAAAAGGAGAATGCAGATAAGTTGATTTAATTACTTACGTATTAGAGAAGTAGTATTTCATTGGAATGAAAATTTACAAAGTTAGGCACTGGGACAAAATGAAAAATTGTACAGGTTGGAAGATATTTAAGAATCCTTTTCATTAATAAATGATTACATAGTAAAATTTTTTTCGCTCTCCTAATGAGAAGAGATTGGTTTGGTTTTGGCAGGTATTGTATAATATACAGATAACTGTGCCCCATATGAAAGAAAATATTTTATGTTGAAAAGTAATTCTTTAGCCTGTGCATACTAAATAAGCAATTCTAGAAGCAAGCAGATTTTATATGAGCATTATATAAGACTACACACACCAATTCACTTCTTTAGTGGGTAAAATTTATGGTACAGATTCCTATTCCATTTAATTAATGTACTTTCATTGCTGTACGTGTGAAAACTGAACTCCAGAACAGAAGACTATCCCAAAATAAGAAATATAAAGTAACAGTGTGTTAGTAAAGTTGAAAAGAGTGTATTTAGTAAAAGTTTAAACATTCAGATACACTAATTATTTCCTTAATCAGAGAATAACCAAGGTTGGAAAAGATCTCCCAAGACCATCCAGCCATCAGCTAAGCTGCTCAATCACCTAAACCACAGCCCAAGCGCCACATCCAGATGCCTCTTCAACACCTCCAGAGAGAGTGACGCCATCACCTTTCTGGGCAACTTACACCAATGCCTTTTTCAGTGAAAAACTCTAATATTTGATCTGAATCTCACCTGACAGAACTTAAGGCCATTTCCTCTCACCCTTTCACTTGAGATTACTTTCACTGGTTACAACCTCCTTTCAGGTGGCTGTAGAGAGTGATAAGGTCTCCCTGGCATCCTTTTCTCCAGGTTAAACACCCTCAGCTCCCTCAACTGCTCCTCATAAGACTTGTGCTTCAGACCCTTCACCAGCTTTGTTCCCCTTCTCTGGTCACACTCCAGCACCTGAAAGGTCCAGGGGTGGACACAGCACTCGAGGTGTGGCCTCACCAGTGCCAAGTACAGGGGGACAATCCCTGCCCTGCTCCTGCTGGCCACACTGTTGCTGATGCAGGCCAGGATGTCTTTGGCTTTCTTGGCCACCTGGGCACACACTGGCTGAGATGCAGCAGGCTGTCAACCAGCACCCCAAGTCCTTTTCTGCTGAGCATCTTGAGAGCTGCTCCTCCCCCAGCCTGTAGCACTCCCTGGAGCTTCTGCAACCCAAGTGCAGGACCTGGCACTCTGCCTTACTGAACCTCAATGCAGTTGTCCTCAGCCCATTGATCCAGCCTGTCAAGATCTCTTTGTAAGGACATCAAATGTAGAGAGACCAAATAATCAAATGTTGAACAGAATTCATTTTTTCAAGTACTGCCTATCTAAAGCTGGCTTGAAGCCAATAGAACAGGTGGGAGCTCAACACCTTTAGAATCTAAACTACCTTCAAAAGTGACACAGAGTTTGGAATGAGCAGCCTTACTCATGCTAAAGCATCTGGGTTCTCAGTAGTCACAAACACATGTATTTGGCAAATTTGTTCTTCTTTAGAAGTTTCAACACATGGTACCAATACAACGTCTTCTCATAACCACATCAGGTACCTGGACTTATCAATGAAGTTTAAAAACTTTACAGCTTGGATTACCATGATATACATTAAGCAAACAAGTATTCCCTATGAAAATTATAATTTATAGTAACTATTGCTGATAAAATTTCCAAATATGAAATCTAGTTTACCTGCCATCTCTTTCTGCTGTCCCACCCTCTGTTACTGTTTTGACAAATATTCCCAGTTTTTCAAGGCCTGCATCAGCTCCAACTCCCATTCCAATAATGCTTATGCCAAGTCCATCTTCATCTGTGAAAAAGGCAAGAGAAAGCAGAAACTTCTTACATTTATCTGTACAGTTATTTGGGAGGTAAACATTCATGCTTTGGTTCCTCTTGGCTTTCTGTGTCAATAACACTAGTATTATTTTGCTTCCTTTTAAAAACCTATTTGACTACCATTTTAATTATACACAAAAATTATCATCTACACCCTTACGAGGAGTTTAGAACAACAGACAAGATTTTTACTCCTCCAGTGAATGAAGAATGAACATATCACATCAAACACCATGTAAAATCATGATGGAGTGCCAAAAACCAATTCTCTTAAGAAGGTAAAAACTGCCTGTCTCTGAGCTGCTTCTTTACTGAACAATTCCTGAAATCCAAACAGCCAAGGTGACTACAACAAATTCATGGAAATTCAAGAAAGGCTCTGTATGCATGTGTAGACTTCCTCAAACTTGGAGGTCAGTGTCACAGGAAGTGGAAAGTGCACACAGACACAATACCTTTTTCTAGTTCAACTGGGAAGAGCTCCAGCTTTTCCACACGCTTCTCAAGTTCATATTCAGCTGATGCAGCCACTGGGTCAACTTCATCATTTCTCCTGTCATAGTCTTCATTAGAGTATGTATTGAAAACCTGTGGAAATAGATCAAAAATCATTCAGCTACCCACTCCAACAAGACTTCCAAATTATTAAATTAGCTACTACTTTTGTCCTGTGATATTGCAAAGTCAGAAAAGGCTTTTAAAAGGCAAATTTCTCCTGTTCATTCAAACTTCAGGTTTTAAAATTTGTGCTTTTTTATTCAAGGAAGCATAAGTATGGTTGCAAAAGTCAACTGAATATAAGTTTCTATTGTTTTTGATTATAAACTCAAAAGTTGATCTTTATTATCTACATTGGTCTATGCATATAAAAATTAAAATACTTAATTTAACTCCTTAAAAATGCACTATTAATAAATATTAACAGAGGCAAATACATTGAAATTATAATCTGTATATTGTTTCTGTATAAATCTTTAGGCCTTATGAAGTTCCAGTTCACATTCATCCAAACAAAGCTCAACCTGAAGATTACAAATCTACATTTACATCACCTATGGATATCACAGAGATTATGTTCCATATTATGTGTTAACTTTTTTAGAACAGCAATATACACAGCCGTGGGTATTTTTTTTAAACTAACCCTGTTCACAGGTATATTTCATCTCTAAAGCAGTAATTTAACAGTGACTGCATTAACCTGATTATATTATTTATGCTATTTACTATCATACTTTTGACATGGCCTTTAATCAGTGATTATTCAGAAACATTAGTCAGGAAAAGCATATTTTCATATTTTAGAGATCAGAGTTTGCCAGCCTAATTCATTTAACTGTCTACACTTGGCAGTAAGGAAAGAATATGTACTACTAGTGGTAATAATTTTACTGAGCTTCAGTCCCATGGATATATCATATTCATCACTTCAAATAAAGGAAAACACCTTTCCACATTTCCTCTTTCTCCTTTACAGACAAACTACAGAAGACATCATTGTGTAGCCACATTTTCCTTTATCACTGTTCCTCTTACAATACAAAACACTGCACCCTGCTACATAGCTAGACAAATATTCCAAAGTTCTCCAGAAGCCTTGCTCTTCCACAGCCCTTCTTGGAGGCTCTGTCACAATGTCCCTGGATGGGGCACACATGCCAGCTGGCTGCCCAGTGCAGTGACAGGAGCTGGGTCATTGTCACCTGAGGTTTCACCTTCCTGAAAAGCTGTTAGTATACACTCATATCTTTTAAACAGTAAATATATTTCAGTTGAAATACAAAATACTTTTATATACTATTGTAAGTCTATTAACTATGTTATGGCTACCACAAAGCTACCAAAAAGCCCTCTCAGTTTACATAAAGTAGTGGTTGAAATAGAAAGGATAGTAGTCACTCAATGGGAATTTTAAGTCTTGTATTTCACGTCAATGTGAAACAATTAATTTCCTCTTCCAAGAAGACTGAGATGATAAATGTTTTACAGGAATTCACAAACCTATCTCACACTGATTTTTAGTCCTTATGATGCAAGGAAAGGGCTGCTTAAAAATATGCTCCTAGAAAGCCTCCATAAATACATGCAAAGCCTAAGTAAAATAAGACACATACATAATACTGTCCAGTGCTGCTGAACTTTTTATGCTGCTTTAGTATCTGTAAGATTAAAGAAAAGACACTGATGCAGAAACAAGTAATGAGGAGAGATACAATTCAAGGCCACCATTTCTAGCCTGACTAAAGAATAGACAAAACCAGCTGGAAGAGTCCACTCAACAGCAATGAAAAAGTGGCACAACCTCCCTGGCAGCTTCCCTTCTCTGTGATTTGGTGTCAAAGGCAGCAGTTTTACCCACTAAGGGTTCCATGTTCAAGCACAACCTCATTCATGCTGACATCAACCAAAATAAGGATCAATCAATAGAGTGGTACCCAACTGAAACATTACTGAGCTAAGGTTTGAACATAAACCTTTAGGTGACCCATGCCTCAAAGGTGAACAGAGATGAATTGCAGAGATGAATTGCTTGCTGGGGATAAAGAATAGCTGAGAGAGAGGTATAGGGGAAAATTGTCAAAAAATGAGTATATTTATTTCTGGATTTCTTTTCATCATGTTAACTGTCACCATTCTTTTCCTTGTGTTTCAATGACTGCCATGAGAATATTGTGGAAGCAGTTTTAGATTTGCAATGTTGCAAAGTGACTGGATATGTTTCAGGATAATTTTCTTTGAACGCATCAAATTATACTGAATTTGGGATGATCTTTCTTGAATCAGATTAGACAGAAGAGACAGCTTCTTGGATTGTGCTCACTGTTTTGGTGTAATTTGATAATCCCACTACAAGGAAACTAAATATACTGTTGGTGATGAAAAGTTATCATTATGTCTCCAAATACATCATGCCACTCTTATCTAATACCTCACCTAAGCATTCATTCTGAGATTGTAGATCACTGATGGCACAAAGCCCTGTTTCCTACCTGGTATTAACTCACTGCCTTTTGTACACTGGTCATATAATTTTGCCCTCTGCTTTCAACAAGGCAGTTGTCTCCCCCTGACTGGGGAAAGAAGAAAAAGAAGGATATTCTTGTATGTAATTTATTTCATTTTGTGCAATCACATTTCATGGTTGACTGATTCTATTACATGAATCTCCGGGTGTTAAACTGAAGAAAATATGTGCTTGGAAATTTTCTTTCTTTGTGAAACAGTCTATCCACCAGAGTAATGAACTGCTTTCTCAGTAGTCATGAGAACTGCCACTTAAGATTTTACTGCACTAAAAATAAGATAAACATTTTTAACTTCTTCCTCAAAGTATGGTTAACTTGATTTCAGTAGAACTATTTCACCACGTCTGTTGCTGTTGTGTTTCCCAGAGTGTGCGTGGGATTTCAGACTCATGGGAATTCTCCCATTCCCTGACATTTGACAGATTTGGTTTTACTGCCACTCTGGCCAAGTACCCAGTAAAGTCACAGCCACAGAATATGCTGAGTTGGAAGGGACCCACAAGGATCATAGAGTCCAACTCTAGGCCCTGAACAGGACCATCCCCAAGAGTCTCATCATAATCCATTATTTACAAAGCAAGCTCTTTTTCATGAAAATCTAACATGGTACCCTAATCTCTGCTTTTACCAGTACAAATATTTAGGGAAAAAAATAGTTTTCATAGAATTCACTTGTGACATTTTTTAGGATTTAGAACAGCACTTGTGGAAAACAAAAAGCCAACACTGGTGACATGTTGAAACAAACCTTGAAGAACTGCTGTTAACAGAACATACTTCTATATTCTCTAAAGTAACAGAAAAAGGGGTCATCAGTGATTCATCAGCCCCAAGATGGTAACAAACTGTAATATCAAAAAAAGCAGGTACAATTCCCCTGGGTGGCATCCCCAGGGAAATCATACATATGCTCACAGATGATTTGCTTCTCTTTGGTAGA
>VZUA01059650.1:60725-78076 GCA_013401035.1 Horornis vulcanius
TCCATATTGCTATATGCATATTTAAATAATGCATGGAAATACCAGTATTTATAATTTTCTTAAATGTTCTTAAGATGTTAAATTAATTTATTCTAAATTCAAACCCAAATAAATTATGATTAGTACTAGGGCAAACTTGTGAAATGTTGTCCCAAGGCTGTATTTTCCCAGGGATATTTAACATCTGAAAATGATAGTTCACTGCAGGATTAATTTTCTTCTTCCTCTACCTGCACTATTGCTACTCTGATTTTGCTTCACCATTTAGGCTAGCCTGGGACTCTCATTTTAAATGAAAGAGTCTTGACAGACCAAAAGGTTACAAAACCAAAAAAAACCCCAACCCCGTTACTGTAAATTGGTGGCATCTAGTTTAATGGAATGCCATCTGTGGTTTTATTCAATTAATCTTTCCCACAGTTTTCATTAAAGGCAATGAAATAGATCCTGTGTACATCACCCTGGCAGAGCATCACCAAGGGACATCTGCACAACCACACTAAAGACTTGGCTCAGGGCTTACAACAGAGCTACCATCTAAACAACAAATTCATCTAAGATAAGTATAGCCATAACTGTGTGCATGGACACAGTAATAACTATGTATGAAGAAATAAAACATCTGCCTGATTGTAGCTGAACTGCTCATGACAAAATAAAAGCAGCTACCAGAGCACCAACAAACATGTAAATGAACATGAAAGCAAAACTGCAAGCATAATGCTGTTAAACTCTAAATTCTGTGATAATCTTGTTAGACCAATTTACACAGCTTGTGCCGTGACCAGAAAAATGTAGCTGTTATTTGCAACAAAAAGTAAAAAAAAAAAACCAAACAAACCGAAACCAAACAAAAAACCAAAAACCATAAAAGGGACTTCTAGGATAACTTGTAAAATTGCAAGGATCCTTCCTGGCAGAGCAAAGGGAAGGCAGTCTGAGATGGTGCACTGTGGTGGCAGGCTCATCACAAGCTCTTTTAAAATTGTTTGAACATATGGAATGCAAAGGAGAGCCTGCATGGTCTCATTTCCTCTTCTTAAGAGACAATAGTGAGCTCTTCACATCAGGATTAATATTCATAGTACAGAAGTAAACAGCAGTCAAGTTATTTTAAGCGGATAAATCACATTACAATTAAATCCAAGGCAATAGCCAGTTATGACTTCCAGAATAATTACAGCAATGATCAACAAAAATAAGCGTATTGCTTCTACTTCATGTAACATATACATGAATGACAGTAAAACTTTACTGAAAATTTCCCATATGCATTGCCACCCTTTCACATAGAAGGAAGCTATCCTTACAAACTGGAGTGAGCACAGGGCTTGCACTCCTGGCTGGGGAGGCTGTGGAAGAAGAATGACTGCTGGCCAAAGGAGGCAGAAAAACTTCTTAAGAATGAGAATTTGGGAAGACAGGCAGACAGGACACCTGTAAAGTACATTTTCTTGCCTGCTAAGAATTAATTCAGCTTCCGTTCCAAGTCAGCGAGAGATTTCCCAGTGTAACACTACTAATTCATTCCTAAGCTGGGAAGTGTTTCCAGAAGTGCGAGGTAATGGAGNTACATTTTCTTGCCTGCTAAGAATTAATTCAGCTTCCGTTCCAAGTCAGCGAGAGATTTCCCAGTACAAAAAGCTTGCTTGATGTTTTTTTCTTTTTTTAATGTGTTCATTCTAAATCAGACCTCAACTTCAGAATATTTTTCTCCCTTGAGCATGAAGAAGGAAGTCCATTGATTCCTCTTCAAGTGCAGTCATAGACACTCAATCTCAGAGATGTAATGAAAGATGGTTTGTGAATTAAAAAAACATGAAGTTAAAAGGAAACCTCTAAACCTTGCTATAAACATTATACATTAATTGCACTTCACTGATAATTTCATTTAATATCAAAACAACCAAACTACAAATCGTTTCCCAGACTGCAAGGATCCTGCCAGTCCCACACTCCAGTGTAGGAAGGACCACAATTATGAAAACAATTTCAGCAAGACAACCCACAGTCTCCCCACTGTTTCACCTTAGGTCCTCTCCCCATCCCTTTCCCACAGTCCAGTTTCTTTCTGCCCTTTCTCTTTTAATGATTTTATCCGTCCAGGGAGAGCAGCTCCCTGTCAGGAATGCTGCTGAGGAACATGTCTGGATGCCATGCTGCTTGCTGCCACCCTAGAGATGGACCTTGACTACAGCCCCTGAAATACTGGCCAGACTTACCCAAATTCCAATGGGAAGCAATTGATTTTAAATCAAAGGTCTGCACAAATGTGACATTCAGTCTTAGCAGCAGCAGCACATAAGGTTGAACAAAAAGCTTTTGCAGGTGTCTGTTGCACCAGAGGCCTGTATCAAGGTGGTAATCCTGACTCCCCTCTAGACTCCAGGAAGTCAATGATGCCACCATGAAGGGCTTTCCACAATCATGAAAACCTTAACTCAGTAGAGGAGTTCATTTTGTTCCATTAAAGTTGTTTTACTGGCTCTAATTTTCCACCTGCAGTTCAGCATCTCAGCAGAGTGCTCCAATTTATAAAATCCGGATGACTCCCATGAACACAGTAAACCTCAAGTAGCTGACAAGTGCCATAGCTCTAGTCACCGTTTCTCCTACCCACCCTTCTTCTAAAATCTTTGTTGTTTAAAGCCAGTATAGTCAGGCAGTAAACATCCCACTACCCAGGCTGACAGACATGCTAAAATGTCTAGAAGCAGCCCACATTTGAATTACTGTAAGTGTTGCAAAACTGCTGAAGGGTTGGCTGCCTGAGGCAAGGCTACATGCCCCACATTTTCTTTCCTTCTATTGTCAGCCATTAAAAAAAAATAAATTACAAAACCAGAAACACATGCCAGAGAAGGATAAGGGACATAATTGGGCTTTTAAGGTAGATAAAAAAAGAACAAGGAAGCATAACACACAACAGAAGGAAGCAAACCAGCAAAGACATCTCAAAGTCTTTAACAATGAACTGTATGTGTATTTAAGGCGACAATAAGACAACCAAGACATCAGGTAAAGATGGAAAAGACTGATTAAAAATTTGCCAAAATAAAACATGCCACTAAATCTTTGTCGGGAAGGCAAATGGAATCTATAAACATGAGTAATTATACTAACAAGCAACTTACACACTAGAAATACTGAATAAAGACAAATAATAATTAATTCTTTGTGACAGCTGTCGCTAGATTATAGCAATCACATTAACACTCGAAAGCAAAACTATGAAAACAGTCACTAAAATGGCCTTTATTTTTCAAATGTTTTAATTAATATACTAGCTTTGGGAGCTGCTCAAGTCCTTTCCTAAATGAATTACAATTCTGAGCTATGCATACTTCAGTGCAAGCAAATCTCACACCTCTCATTATATCAATGAAATAAAATTAACACACTTAAGAGCTAATTTAGAAAATCGATTTCCAGAAAAACAAAAAGAATTAACCATTTGGGGGAGTTTACTTCCCATATAATGTACCTTCAATATCTTATATATCTGGCCTTGGCTGTGCACATGAGTCCTGTATTTTCCCAAGCCAAGTGGATTCTTTCTTCCTTATTTGAAAATATTAATTTCACACATATTTGATTTCTTACTTAACACACACAGAAAAGGAGCATGCCATGACCTCTGCTGCTGTTCTTGAAAGGCATTTTTTACAAGGTAATTAAGGTACAATGCATTGAAATTTCATGTTCTGAAGTTTAAGAGTCTTACTGATTAGCTAAACTTCATTGCAAAAGCAGCTAGGAAAACTTACTGTGACAATTTACTAAAGGCAATCTCCAACAAAAAGAAACTATTTTTTTGTGCTTCCTGTACATCCTGTATTTGGCTTCTGCTCTGATGTTAGTGAAAAGAGGGAGTTACTGCAGAAAAACAAAACAAAACAAGACTCCCCATATAGATAACACATCAATGGATAAATTCAACACTCCTCTTCCCTAACTAATAGTTTTGTCAAGTCCATAGGTCTCACTGAAAGTCTGTAAAGAACAATTAAAGCTACCACATCATCTTCTGAGGTCGAGGAGGCTTAGTTAGATAAAAGGAAATTCTACAGAGGAATCCCTTAACATCTTCAGTTACACTGATATCACTCCTACCTTCTGAGGACTTACCAGAAAAATGTGATGCTGCAGAAGCATCTATTATGTAGGAAACATTTATGGAAAGAAATCCACAGACACATCTAGAGGGAATGAATTCTAGGACAGCTTTCAGAATCACTGTTTTACTCTAATGCAAACCAGCTTGTAGTTCACTAGCTTTACTTTTAACTCAGGACATTGTTAATTTCTGTAGTATTTTGGTCCTTTTCTTTTTCCTGCCTGCTTGTTCTTTAAATAGCATTTGGTGGCCTGGAAAGATACCGAGTCAGATTTCCTGAAAAGGGACTATGATTTTAATATTGGCAGCATCTGATCCTGTGTGTTTCCGGCAGATAGAGCAGGAACACCACCTGATTTCTGCAGTTGTGCTCTGGATGTTAAGAATCATCCAAAAGCCTAAGAGAGCAGGAATTTGCCGCTTTGTGCCAGGTAAACCAATCTCCAATTGTCTGTAAAAATGAACTCCTCTTTTTGCAAGGTTACTTCTCATTCAGGTGAGCTCAGTCTGCCTAACTCAGGTCTGCCTGGATAGCTAAGAGCATGCAGCTGCAGTTCTAAAAAGATGAACTGAAAGGACTGCCAAAGTGAAGGGAGAGAAGAAGCAGCTCCTTCCAGCCATGCCAGCTGAACAGCATCTGCAAGAGCAACCCAAGCAGTGCCTCCAGAGCTCCGGAGTCCCACTGGGAGGACCTATTTGCATGAAAAGAATTGCTATTTCTGGAATACTTACTGAAGTCTTACACAACACCTCTTACCACTTGTGTTATCTGCTTCAGAAACTGTAACACTGTGCACTACAGCACACTTGGAGAAACAGGGAAAATCTTTTAATAGCACAGCATAAACCTTAAGGGGCCAAGCTGCAGCTGGGACTGTGTTCATGAGTCAACACCATGGCTGACGCCTAAAAAATAGTGACAACGGCAACACAGAGACAATGATGGATTTATCCAAACCCTTGTGCAAACAGGATTTGGAAGAACAATGTTAAACTGACTTATATGACTTGATACAATCAGCACCATCCAAAAGACAAAACACTGCAGCATTGAGTGGCATTCATGAGTTCATACACAGGTTACGCCCCTCACCTCTAGTTAAAGTATGGATCCTTCAGAAGGTATCCATTTCCTTGGCAGTTTAAACACAGTCTTAAAAGCAACTGAGTATCCAGCTGGAGTGGCCTTTCAAAACCCCAGCTGTGAACCAGTCTTACAACTGGCTATTTTTGAAAATTAAAGTTGTACATAAGATTATCAAGACATTTTTGGATATTAGTGTGCTGGGACCAGCGAAAGAGAGACCTTTGTGAAAACTTCTGTGCTTCCCTTCTGCTACTGTCTTCCCTCATATGCTTTCATCTACATTACCTGTACTGACTCTGCAATCCTCCACCACTCAACCTTGCTGAATTCCTCATGGCTCTATGAGGAATTCTACATGAGAATTCTACATTTAGAGTTCTACATTTATTCTACATTTTCCTCTTCTCCTTATATGACATTACAGGGGAGGAGTGCTCACAGCACATCATTTCAGGTAGGAAGCTGACTTTCCTATTTGAACAATGGCTGTAGCATCTCCGCCCCAGAGCTGAGAAGAGAAGCCTCCTCAGGAGCAGCAGGGGAACCCACGCAGGCCCCAGAGGAGGCAGCCCCAGCCCAGCAGGCAGACGAGCCCTTTTTCTGACACCTGAAGGCAGGCAAGGCAACCTCCCACGCTTCAAGCCCACTCTTTGAGCAGGATTGAAATCTTCTTGAACAAATAAAACCTAAAAAAGGAAATACCATTGAAATATACTTTTTAACTACTATATACCCCTTGAAACAAAGGACTCACTTTTTCTACTGCCCAGAAGTGAAGAATGACTGAACAAGCACTTGCTTTCCTTATGGCATGAGCACTGTACACAAATGAACACAGGGAGGATATTAAGCCATTCTCCGCTGGCTGCACTAAAGCCAACATGTGAACATCATCCTGGTGCAACAGCAAGGAGAACTGTGGGGCTAACAGAAGGAAAGCTCTGTATGGAACTGCAGGGGGCTGTACTGCTGGCAGGAGCTACAACCAAGATGAGGGATTTCTATGCAGACATGAACACTGTGTGCTGAACACGCTCCTGTTTTCTCCCACGGGGCAAGAAGGCAGGATAAAGCATACACTACTGCTGAAAACCACAGCTAAAGAAAGCAGAAATTTACTGATCATAGTGAAAGACACAGATATGGAAAATGAGTCCAAATAAGCCATCATTTATTTTTTAGGAGGAAAAAAAAATTCTGATCAACCCATATGCTCCTACAACACTCACCCATCTATATAGTACATGATCAGTGGGACATTGATTCAGTACAAATTAAAAGGCTGATTATAAAGCAATCACAAGAAGAATGTTCATACTCTTCCAAGACCATAGCAAGACACTCCAAACCATAAGTAAAGCACACTGGAACAGTTTTCCTGGACTCCTGGACTACTAATGTAAAGCTAATTTGTCTTTCCTAGTTGCTTCCCTCTCATGCTGAGCAAGCAGTGCAGTACCTCTGACTCTGACCTTAGAATACATTTCCTGTAGCCTACCATTTGCTCCACAGATTTAGCTGAAATCTTAAAAAAATATATTACCTCTTTTTTAGTTAAAAATAATTATCATCTGTTCATTCGTAAAAGATCTGAACTGAAATCTTTTTAATGCTGGATTGTACTGACTTGCAACCAGGCTTTTATAGAGTTCCTGATGTCAGCAGCTTTTGTAACATTCCTGAAACTCAGAACCCGATGAACCAATTTTGTTGGTTTTCACCTTGACATACAGTATTTAAAAAAAAAATAAGATCACTTTGGAGTGATTTTTTTGCAGCTTGAAGCAATTTCTCACAACTAAATTAATAGCTCCCGGACAGAGCTTAAAATGAAAAAAACCTGCCGTGAGCTACAGCATAAACATCAAAGTTAAGTTTGAACAGCATCTCAGCCTTTCAGCAAAGTTTTTGCTCACAAATGGTTTGACCATTTTTTCAATGTCCAGTGATTTCCAAAGCCTGTGCTAGTTTTAGACAGCCATTCTCATATGAAAGTGGTTTTTAAACTAACATCACCATTCCTCTTACCACCACTAATATCTTCTGATACTTTTAAAGGCAAATTTGCTTGGATTCAAAATCAGAAAGAAAAACCATATTGTTTCACACAGCTATTTTTGTCCTCATTGACAATAGCAGACACGTTTCTGCAACACAAACTGCAAGTTTTATACATCAAAACACGAATAAATAAAAACGTATTTTCCTCCTGTACTGATGCTTTCCTCCAGCTCCTCTCCTGCACTAAACAAAATTGAGAGAAATCCTTCTCTATCCAACCTCCTCCAAAAAAGTGATAAATTTTTACCTTGTGGTGAATATAATTATTTGTCTTAAGTATATGAGAATTTTAATTTAAGCAAGATCACATCATTTAGGTATTATTTAAGTATTAATACCTATTGGGTTTGCCCAAAGACATTTTCTCTTCATTCACTTCAAGTAAAATCCATAAGGACTGAACAGCCAGGTATTCATCATGGTTGAATTCCACAAACAGCAGTAAACATTCAGGCTTGAGTTTAATGCAGAGAATTCTATATGTTCTATACAGAGATTTTCTACCTGTTTTCAAGCATAAACTTGAACTTTCAAGCATAAAGTTCTCTACTAGCAGATACATTTGCCTGAAGGATGCCATCACAAACTGTTCTTATTTAGCTTTCACTTAATGCTTCAATAAATTCATATATGTACACTTATTCTACAGTGCCTTCCAGGTATTTATGTATAATATACAACTACCTGTGTGCATAAGCATGTTTCCTATCCTTAATTTCACAATGCAATTCTTGGCGTTCCAACAATGGTCTTAATTAAATGAGAAAAGCTTCTTTTATTTCATGCAGTATTCTTTCAAATGACCTCAAAGATGTATTTAGTGCTTTTCCCCTCTTAACTATGTAAGAATTATTTCTTGAAATTACTATTTCCCAAAACTCCTGGAAGCTTTCCAACAACAAACTTCTCTCACCTGTCTTCAAACACTGCATTGTTACTTTCCTTTGATACTATTTCTCTGCTACAGGCTGTTCCTGTTCATTTCTCCACCTCTGAATAAAATGTATCAGGGGATAGAAGAAATCTTCATTCTCCTTGGAGGAAACGTTTTATCTGTTTGATGCCAGCAGCTCACCACACCGGGATCAGCACAGCTCTGCCACAGCTCTGGGACGCCGGCCAACCTCGGCACCACTCACTGCTGATCAGCCTCCCTTCAGCCCTCACCACACCCATGGATGCCAAGGGGCCTCAACACCAACTCACAACACAAAAGATCTCCCTGAAGGTTTTCTTTGGCAGGTTTAGAAGGTTTAGAAGAGCATGATACGCTTTTCAGTACAGCATGTGGGAAAAAAAATCGTACTGTTATTTGGAAATTTCCGAATGTTATTTATAAAGATGTCAGTGAAAGAGCCACTTCTGCTTCCTACTCTCCCATCCATTGCATTTGAAGCATTTTTCCATTTCAAACAACTAAAATATCAAGATCAAGGTAGTAGTACATCATTACAGTGTCTACTAGAAGCTATTAAGAACCAGCCAAACAGCAAAAGCCAGGGAAATACATCTGATTCGTATCAAGAGTCACTCATGTATTCTAAAATTGGCTGTGTATACTTCTAAAGAAACTCAGAAATTCAGAATTTTTCCTTCTTCTGATATACATTTTAAAGAATTTCAAAATGCAATTTTTTTTTCCAGAGAAAGAACAGAAGGTACATGTACCTTCATTTGATTTAAAAGAGAAACTTTGGACAAAAATAAACAGCCAGATCCATTTTTGCTTTTTCAATTACTGAAGGAATAGATATTCTAAAAGAAAAGGATGTGTTTCTCAAAAGTTTAAAGAATACTGAAGACCTCATTTAATTTATCTGAATTGGCATTTATTAAGCCAGCTGTAAAATCTGAAGAATGATGAATTGCTGCACTCTTTGGGATTAGTTTTGCATTCAATTTAGCAACTATTTGTCTTCTTATCTCCCAAAAACCATGGTGACACCAAGCTAGACACATTTTTCATTGTTTGCTAACGCCTTCTTTTCTTAAATGGAAAGTTTGATTTAGAGCTACCTTATTTCTTTTAAACCAACACACAGTAATATCTCTATAGCAAGAAGGCGGCAGTTCGGGGGAAAAAAATAAAAAAGTAAAACAACTTTTTCTTGGTTTTGCTCTTTTTTTCTCAAAAACACACTCAATGAGGAACTTCTGACAGCAAATTTTTCGCTCCAAAATTGCCTGCCCTGTCAGAGAAGTATTCTTTCTTGAGAACTTAAGACACATATAACAAACCAACAAAATGCAACAAACTCCCCAAATTCCTTCTGCAGAGGAATGAGGCTGAGGCTTGTGTGATGCTTCCAGACAACCTTGATGAAGACCTGCTGGAACCTGCAGGTTGCTGCCAATGGGATGCTGTTCTCATTCCTGAGGCTGTGTTTTTCTCATTGCTTCCTTTGCATTCAGACTGGCAACTATGGAACTGTGTGATTAGTTATCAACAATTCAGAAAGAAGTATGACTTTACAAGGGGAGAAATTACAGCGCTTGACAAACAGCCAATTCTCTTTCAAGGTCCTGATCTACCGCAGTTTAGGAAGCTGAGCTGCTTTTAGCACCTCCAGTTACTTCCTCTGGCTGAGCTGTAATTTTGGAGCTGGATATACTGAATAAACTTCTCCTTTCCTTAGTTACTCTTCCCATGTTTTCCAGAAAGTTCTCTTTTGGAGGCTTGCTTGCTTTAACTCTTCAAGGGGACAAAAGAGCAAGTGCCAGTAGTTTGTCTACTATCATTTCTGGCAAATGACAGCTGCACTGTTTAACATCAAGAGTTGTCATCACTCTGTCTTCAAACCTGTACTCTATCTCAGCTGCATGGAGGGTTCAAGACAGAAAACATGGTCTTACAGTTCTTGCATGCAACTTTTATCGAGTCTGATACCAACACAGTTCAAATAAACCAAAGAACTGACAAAGATATTAGGCATATGTGGCAGTTGAAACCAGAAAGCATTCTGCTGTCCNAGGTGTCCATGCAAGAAAGAATGAAATATCCCCCAAAACCCAGAAACTCAAATAAACTCAATTGTATTAGAACACACTGAATTGAAAATAAACCTGCCAACATCCCAACAGATATGTTAACAGGAGTTTTAATGAAACATTTTAAATTCAGTTCCCAAGATAAACTCCAGAATATTATCGAAGTTTCCTTCTACTCTGCTCTTTCTGGCAATATCTAGTTGTTGAATTCATGCAACTTGGCCAGACTGTACTACTAGCAGTAGTAGAAGGAGATGCATCCACTTTCTGCTAACAGAAATCCCTGGTATCAGCGACTGGAAAAAATTGCTGCTGTCACTGCACTTTGGAGCTACGAGAGCAGCCAGTTCTCATGGTGCGTGATAGATGCTAAGTAATAATTACAGGTACATGCAACCTGAAGCTATACAGCTGCTTCTTACAGCACTTTCTTCCATAGGAGGAGAAGTAAACTTCAGGGTTCTTCAGCAATCATGAATTTAATGAACTTTACCCCATGTTACCTTCAAGACAAGGCTGAAACAGTAGCAAGATGCAGTGATACTCCACTCCTCAAAGAGTCTGCAGCAGAACTGTAGCTTGGAACTCCTTGATGCAACCAAATCATGATGTAACATTTTATACCTGGTCTTTTATTTACACGTAACCCTAATTCAAGAACTATTTTCTATTCCATGCAGCTCGTGAGCACGCTGGCCTAATGAGACAAAGTACCATTAAACTAGGTCTGCAGAAACATGCAGATTCAGTAACCATCATCACAGACTCCTCATCTATTACACCTAAAAAACTTGACAATGGCTACAGTAAATCTGTTTACCTTGCACAAGCTTAAGGGTATCCCCATCCTATGAACAGAATAGTCAGCCTGAAGTTCAATAAAACAACAGAAGCTTTTTACATATGCAGTTAAGAAGGGAGAATCTGGGCTAAAACACATGCAAACCCAAGCCAGAACCAGCTGGATACTCCAAAGAAAGAAATCTTGATACTTTTTTAAAACAATGTTGTTTGTTTAAAAAAAATACCCTCTCTCAAAATACTGTTTTAAGACCTTACATTTAAATACATACAGATTTTTCTAAACTGGATTTCTCTTGTTTTGTTTTACATTTAAAAAATATCTTGAGCACTGCAGTCATTAAAAAGAGGGGACTGAAAACACTTTATTTTGTGCCAATAGTATTACACCAATTTTGTACCACTGCTTATTTTAGATCCCATTTATTATCAGTGGTCATAAATTACCTTTCTGTATGAAGATCAGCAAAGCTTCTACTTCTATACTGCTTCATCTGTAAAATTGGTACCTACTGATTTTTACTGAAAAATACATCCACATAGTACATTCTGTTTTATTTGAATTTGCAAATATTCAAGAAATAACTGAGTAAGAGATTACTAACATTTTTTTTCCTTTTATATAAAGGCCCAATGCTGAGAATGTATTCCCCTCTGCTATTTGAGACCTTATACTCAGTAAATTCCTGCTTTCCTAAATTGCATTTTCTCATGATTCAAGTACATAACTTCACTGTGTAGGCTGCAAATATGGTGGGGGAAAAAAACATTTTTTAAAAATGTCGAGTACTATCAGATTATTATTTTGTGGCAAGTTTTCCACCTACATTAAAACCCACAGATAGTAAAAGTCAAAAGGAGCTGTGTTACACACCAGATTGGCTCCAGAGGGAATGGAATTACTGGTTTTGTACTGAATTTAGTGGGATTTTTTTAACCACTTCACATTTTCAAAGCTGAACCTGGAAACAACTGTATTTTAAACTGTCTGTGCTGTATTAGAATAGATGCTTCACAGCAGCCAAATTAAAATGCTTTTAATTTTCCAAGTTACTCTGGATCTAATAGTCCCAAATGCTCTACACATGCAATACTATTTTTGGTTGACGATTAGTGCTTGAAGATATCTAAAGAACATCTATTTTTTTTTTTAAACATCAAATACCATAGGTCCCTGAAATAAAATGTAGATGTTTGAAAATGCAGTTCCTTGTCATGCAGCTGAGTTCAAAGTATGCATGAGCCTGCCCTAAAGGACTTTATTTTTAGGGGATCTGGGCTAAACTATCTCTGAGAGCAAGCTTTAGGGTAGAGTCTTGATCTGACTTTTATTATACAATGTGTTCTCCTGCAAATAATAGCAGTTTTTTCTTCAAGGCAATTATACATGTTTTAAAAAGAAACCCTTATATAAGCCTTTCACAATTGAAGAAAGAGTAATTAACTTGCATAATTGTTTGTTGTGACCTGTAGTTTCAGTAATGCAGCACAGCAGGCCTTTAAAATGTTCAGGCACAGGCTGCGAAATAGGATGCGTGACGAAAGGATGCAAACAGAGTTTCACCCTCCTTTTCATCTGTACACATCCCTGTCATGGCAGCAAACAGAGGGTTCTATAAGAGGGGATGACCTTCAAGAATAGATCTCAGATATTAATTTTATTTCATAAATTTTATTCCTTCCCTCAAGACAGCATTTCTCCAAGGTATTATGGTTGGCTGAGCACAGCAGGAGGAAACACAAATTAAAAATCCCTTTAGAGTGGCATACACATGACTCCATACAAGTAATGAGATATAGGAATTTCCATATGGCTAAACAAGCATCAAGAGAGGTTATAAATCCAAGTTAAAATGCACACATTAATTCTAGAAATTAAATAGAAAGTCTGAATGAAACCTGAAACTTAAAGTAACTGAAAAAAAAATAATAACCATGTGAAATCTTTGTGGAAGAAAAATCCTTTTCCATTACTTTAAAACTGACAGATGGCGAGCATTGCAGTTTACAACTCAGAAGTGCTCTAAGCCTGATGCTGTACAAGTCCTATTACCTCCTCTCCACTGCACCTTCAAGCAGGAAAGAAGGCTTCGACGTCAGAACAACTGCCCTGGCCTCAACTTGCTCACTAACCACACCTTTCTCAATCCTACATTCATTACTCTCCTTTTGTTCCTTCTCTTTTCAGCACTTCAAACTTGCTTTATTTCAAATGACATCTAAATATATTATTTAAGTGCCAAAGCAAAATTAGAAGACGCATGCTCTTGCCTAGTAGCTCTTCTGTACAATTAATAATTGAAAATCTGGTAAGTAAAAGCAGGAAATCCTGGACATCAGCTTCTTACTTACCTTTCTTCTCCATTACTGAAATCCTCCTCTTGATAACTACCTTAAATGATCATCTCATGTAGGCATGCTACAGCAACATCAGGCAGGATTTTAAAGCAGTGCCATTCCCTTGCAAGGTTACCAGACTCTGGTGCCCAATAAACATTGCTTTGCACTGACAAAGTCAATCTGCCCAAGGAGCTCGTCCCTGTAAGTGCAGAATCTGAGCCCCAACACACACAGGGGCTCCGATGGGTACAATCTGCCAAGAAAACAAAAGCTGCCTCTAATTTGAACCCATATCACCTCTACACATCGCCACATTAAAATATGGCATCTTAAACAGTTATATATATTCACCTTTACTGTGTGTAAGGCCGCTGCTAAAACCTGTCTGCAATGGGCCAGTCTGCACAGCCAGAGCCGCAGTGCACTGCCAGGGCACTCAGTCACAGCGGGGGACACCACAGCAAGCACTCATGGCCCTGGCACTCCTCTCCCACCCTCCATGCTCTCCTTGGGGCATCCAAGCCTAAAAGCCACCCTGCATACCCACCCCACTTTTCTCAGTGGAGCTGATTCAGAATCAGACTAAATGGGAGCAAATTAACGCAGAAAAAAACCTCACTTCAAATATAGGACTGTGCTTCCAAAAGCAGACTTCCATTTTTAGAGCAACAGCTTTTAAGTCCTCTGCTTGAGACATCTTGACTGCTATTTCCATGAAAGCTGAATGCTTCCAGCTCCCATGGAAATTAGCAAGTGAGGTGGGTGCTCAACAAGCCATGGCAATACTTTTGCAAAGGAAAAATGTTAAACCTGAATCACCTTCAATTAGGAGGTGTTATTCAGTTTTAGAAACCACGTAAAAAAGTAAACTATTGGAAGCAGAAAAAAAAAGAAAGAAAAATTAACTCAAAAGATGTAGTGAAAAAAGCAGCATTTGAAAATGTATTTAATTCCTGCATCCCCAGACTCTGGATTTTTCATAGCCTTGGGGATGTGCCAGCATGCTGAAAAGATGAAAGTTAACATTCTTCCAAAGGGGTTACACAGATGACATGCTACTGGTCATCAACAAAACAGCAATTACAATGGCTTTACATTTATTTGAGAATATTTTTGGCTAATAGAGTTCCTTAAAAGACTGTTAAGATACTTTGTTATGGTGACATTTTTACATTGTGCGCAATTTGTACTCTGCACAAGGTCTAAAATTTTAACACACCCAAAGGCTCCACTAGAACTGGGTATTTAGGTCATTTATATTACTGCAGTGAAGCGTCAATTATTTCGTCTGATACTCCTAGCCGTTCTGTAATTTGCCAAGAGTAATGTTTTCTGTCAGGAAACTCTGGCAAGTCAATAAGCGCAGCCTTGATTTGACTTGAACTGGCATCAAAGGTTAGAAATGGAGAGGGCGAATGTGAATCTTCACTGTAAAACTAAATACTGTTTTGTGGCTGGTTAGCCACGCTTCCTGCTCCTTCTCCTCACCAGCACCGTTCTCTTAATAGATGCAAGGGAAGAAATATAAAGAAATTTCTACTTGTCAATGAAAATGTCTATTTAATAAATGCTACACAGTGAACTATGAAGCAACATAAGCAAAATATGCTGGACAGTTAGCAAAGGGTTTCAAGGGACAGGAGTGACCACTGAGACAAACTCTGAATACAACAAGAATGGCAACATTTGCTTTACATACACAGAGAATAAATTGGTATTTTTTGACTCACCCTGTTCTTCCCACAGGGACAGCTTGGTCCCTGTTAGCTCCAGGGTATCCTGGGTCTTCCCCAGTTCTGCCCTGGGTAGCTGCTGAACAGTTGACTAACATCTGTCAATTATTTTGTTCCTAAGTACATAAGAGGAACAGAAACCTCTATCTGTCACTTCAGGCCTTCCTCTTCCCTTTTCAGGGAAAAAAAATCATGGAGAGGTCACCAACACCATCCTCTTCATGCTGATTTTGAGACCAGCAGAATTCAGTCATTGCTGGATGAACCAAGAATAATTAGTTTCTGTTTACCCCAATGTATGAGGTACAAAGAGCTTTGGAAAAGACATGAAGGCTACAACATTTGGCTTTAAAACTTATGGCAATAATAAACAGCAAAAAAACCCAAACCCAGGAGTTTGAAAATCTAACCTCTAAATGTTACCAGGTAATTAGAACTACAATACTTATTCTGAAAGCTAGTGACTTGTGTATTGTGTAATTTAAGCTTCAGCAACTAAATTTGCTTCTGTCTGCTTTTTTGAGGTACAATTTAATGTGCCAAACCACAAACTGTATCCATGTAGGACATGAGTCTAGAACAACTGAAAAAACCACAAAACAAGTAATGGCATATACATTTATAACAGTTAGCCCACAGTCTTCATTTTCATTACCCTCAAGACTTGACTGTGTGTAGATGGATGCTATTTTTCTTCTGCTTTTTGTTTCTTCTGTCATTATCAAAAGAATGCCATCATCACAATCTGCCTGTATTTTCTGTCACTCTCAGCTAGTGATCAGACCAATCTATACTGGCATTTCAGTTAGCAAAATTATTCCAAAGCCTTTTCATTAATGGCCAACCAAATAACCATCTCTCTCAGGTAGTCATACTCCTTCTCAGTTCCAAGAACCCTGCATCCACGTACAGAAAAGGGAAAACAATGATACATCTAAATGGTAAGAACACTGACAGCAGATCAGTAATACTCTTAATACAAACTGCTTTCTTTTGAACAAGACAAAAGAAATCCATTTGCTTAGAGCTTTCAGTAACTGCACATTTTGAAATTTCGAGTCAAAATAAGGGGCACAGATGCTACGATCAAAGAGCAGCTGCTTGCTTAATCCATCAGGAAAATGATGCAAACAAAAGCTTAAATGAGCAAAATGAGAAGAACTCAAATGTTGAGGCTATAATTTTTACTAACTGAAAAACAGAGTGTGCTTTTCAAATAACTGCAGAGAGGCAAAATAATATACAGACATTAAAATCCTGATGGATTCCCAGCTTCAAAATATTGCATTGATAAAGCCATTAAAATCTACCACATAGCAAATACAGTGTCTTCCTGGTGACTGGAGCTACTTTCACTTCACAGCTGCTACAGAAACTGTCAGATTGTTTGGGTTATAGAACACAGAGAGTGTATTTTTTTTTTTTTTATTAAATGGCTTGTGCATCTAATTAGTTATTTAATACAACCAGTGGTGCAAGCAGCCAAGTGGAACAAGTGTTATTTACTAAATTTAATGAGGTAATTTGTTAGGAAAAGTTACTGTGAAATGCCTGAATGAAGAATGAGCTAAGAATTATAGGGTAAGGAAAACAGGTTATGTTCAGCTCAGATATATAATGTATCAGATGAACTGAAGACTTTCTCCAGGCTAGCACCTGAATTTGAGAGCTGGGTCCATTGCTAAAATCTGAAAAAAATACTTATAGCAATAAAAAGTTCTTATTTGAATTGCTGCAAATAGTTACATCAGCAAGAACCTGACACACTCAATCTACAAGCCAGGTCACTTCTGCCAGCTCTTTTGAGTCTTTTATGTTGTCAGTGCAATGTAAAGTACCTGCCAAAATACAAAAAGAATTCAACCTAAACTAATGGTCTAAAAACTCCTGAATCTTATGAAACTGGCACTGTAACAGGAGACAAACCTTTACAGTGGGAGACACAAGTCTTTTCATCCATAGGCATGTTAAGCATAGAGCAGGAGTCAGAAAGATAATTTGAGGAATGTCTCCTTAAATTAAAAGCACTGAAGACACTGAACACTGATACAGGGCTTCTTGAAGTATGCTGCACAAGGAGTTTCACAAAATACATGCAAAACTACAAGCAAGGATGTACCACCAAGGTGGTCTCCCCAAAGAGATCTAAATTGGCACTTGACATTTTGTCTTCCCAGTGTACATTCAATGTCCATTCCTGAAAGCAAAGTAGCATGTCCAGGAC
>VZUA01059655.1:0-22318 GCA_013401035.1 Horornis vulcanius
TACTCGTTCTTTTAAAGTAATGATCTATCTTGTGGCTAAATTCAAGAGCTCTTTCAGGGCAGTGGATTTTAGGGATGATAGAGAACAAGCAGGACAGCTCCAGGGAGACCAGATGGAAGAAGTCGCTGAAAAACAAGGATCCTGCTGGGAGGGCTGATGGGGGCTGTGCTTGGGGGGCTTTGGGGTTGAGGGCCCAAAGGCTCAGTGCAGTCCTGAGTCTATCCATAGTCCTCTCTATGCCAGTAGTGGATAGTGGGAGTTCATGGTAGGAATTTAAAGATATGGAAGTAAAGGGAAGCTTGCCCTGCTCTTAAAGACAGAAAAGCTGCTTGAGATTTGGTGAGCACCAGAGGCAGATAAATGACTCCCCATAGTCTGAGGTGCCCATTCTTAGCTTCTAGTATGAAGAAGAAACTCTTCTTGGAGCTTCAGCCAGGGCTGTAGACTCTTTTTCTTTCCCTCTTACTCAGAAAAACAAACCTTTTCTTCCCAACTGGATTAACCTGCTGCGTTCTTCATCCCACTGACTGCAGCTCAGTATCTGCCCAAATATCTTTCTTCACACTTACTTAGGTTTCCACAGGTATCTCATGCCCTCAGGCCCTCCAATTCTCAGTGTTTCACTGTTGGACTGTTGAAGGAGCTGCTGAGTTCACTGCACAGGTAAACAGTGGTGAGCTTTGCCCCATCAGTTTTTCTCCCTCCTTCCCCATGATCATAAGTACATACATGCCTTTAAATTTCATTAAGTTTTTTTACTTGCTTGCTTTGGGGTTTATCGTCATCACTGGGATGAATATGAAGGAGCCTTGTTTCACAGACCATTTACATTCATAGCAACTGAAAAGATTTGATAAAACAAGGAGGAAAGGATGGTTTATCTCCCTGCTCTTAGGGATGACCTCTCTCATGCCACTTGAATTCTGATTCTAGCTGTGGATAGTAGCTGCCTGTTGTCTGTTGGCAAAAGTGGAGTTTTCTCCCTCAAGTCTATTCAAGCAGATACATTCTCAGATGTTTAGGGAGGAAGAATCTGTTCCATCAGGGATAGAAAGTGTGATATAGCTGAGGGTGGTGCTGGGAAAAGTTACTACTCTTTATGGGTCTCTGATGAGAAAATTGTCTTTGATCTGCCTTGCCTTTCTGAACAAAGCTTTTGTAGGAAGAGACTTCAGAGCCTATCCCATCAGTAACAATTATCTTCTCCCAGCAACAATGCACCTCATTAATGAATGAAACAAGCCTTGTGTAAAACAGGTGGTGTTGATTTTTTAGGTCAGAAGCTATCCAGCTGATCTATCCAACAACAGCAGCTAAGGTATGATTTGGGGGGGGAAGGAGGGGAGGAGAGAAAATAACAAGAGTGTAATATGTGCATTTTTTTTTTTTCCAATATAAGCTCTTACATCTTAGTATCCCATTCCATTACTGATGCACATGACAAATGACATGTTTATTTTCTGAAGGAATTTGAAGTGTTTTTTGAAGAGTCGTCAAAGGAGTGACCATAAACAGTACTGCTGTATCATACAAACTACTAGTACATGTTTGTCAACTAGACTCCATCCTGTTCTTGTACAGAAGGGGTTTAAAAGCATGGAAAGCTTTACGAGGACAAGTACTGAGTGTCCTTGTCCTAAGGACTCTTCCCTGGACAGGAAAATAAGAGCTGTGGGAGTAATTCTCATCAGTAGAGAGTAATTCTCATCAGTAGTCTGTTAGCCTCTGATAGATAGAAGAAACCTTGCAAAAAGCATATGTATGATAGGCCCTTACACAAGTTACCTTTGGATATGTAATAGTTTTAAAATACATATGCATACATATATAGATGTATGTACCTCAAAGTGAAATGGAGACATGGCTATAGTTGTTTGCACATAGTTCTTTAATACCATTTTAATTACACTTATCTGTGGTTAAATGATGCAGATACTTTAGGGCACACGTAATCAGATCTTTTAATGTGGATAATTGGAATTCATGTTTTTACCACAACCATCCTTCTCTGCAGCGCAGGTCAGTTGGTCATTTGGCATGTACTGGCTTCTGTTAATGACATTCTGCCTGTTTAAACAAGAGCATGCTGTTCTAAGTAAATTAAATTTCTCACTCTTTGTGATCTTTTTTCTAATAGGGATTGATAAGGCTCATCATGAAAATCTGTTTGTAATATAGTGCTTTCATAAGAATTGATTCCTGCATCCTCACTAGGAAAGAACTAGAGAACAAAAGCTTACATACTGTTGGATCTGCCATTTGGACATTTGTAACACTAATGTACTTGGATTTCTATAGCAGGACAGTGTCAACACAGCATAAACTGCCACTAAAATACTGTAAAAATTTCAACTCTCTCCCTTGGTCAAATGTTGACAGTTCAGTGGCTCCAGGAAAAATCATAGGATTACTTCTGCTCTTTGGAGAACAGTTTCTGTCTGTAGGTACTATTTGAAACATAATTAGGTGTGGTAATCAAACGGTAGTAGGAGAGCCAGAAACAGAGAGGTGTGTTGGCAGATCAGTGAGGGAAGGAGAAGTTCAGTCCCAGTGTCCTGGTGCCAGACTGACATTCTCTGTACTAGTTCTGAAAGCACCCTTCAGAACCAGTGGCTGTCTTTGTGTGCTGACATAGCTGTTCTTTCTGCTTGCCTACTTAAGAAGTTCTACATGCCTTCAAGGGACATGGAGAGCATGAAGGTGTGTAAGATCTTAGGAGAGAACCTGCAGGAATGAAACAGAGGAGATTAAAGTTTGATGACATGACTTCTATGTAATACGCTTTCTTTGGTGGGAGGAAGAGGATTTTCCGATAGTGAATAAAAGTAAATCTTCCTTTTCAGAATGTTAGTATTATTGCTAACTCTCTCTGGTCTGATCGACAAGATGCCTAGTGTTTGGATAGATCTCAATGTTTTTATGAGTGTGTCCCAAAATTTTAATGAATACTCATTCATACATTGCCATCTTTGCTTGCCATACTGAAACTGTAGGCCAGTGACACCTCCTGATCTTTTTATTGTCTCTGTGCATTTTCACAAAGTAAATTAAAGTTTGTTTTATAAAGAAACAGGAGAGAGCTTTTATCCCGAGTCCTTTCAGACCTATACTTTTTACAGAGTAAGCTTTAACTTAATAATGTTGTATATTTCTAACTCTTTGATAACCTAAAATAACCAAAGCCTTTTCACCTTTTTTTTCTTTTTATCCAGAACTTGAAGCATTCCAAACTACCCCTCAAAATCACCATGCTCAGAGCCTGAAAGGTTTGGCCCTTTTCTTCCTCTGTAGGTGATCTTCCATCTGTGCTGTGTTCAATGTCTTGCATGTAACACCAGAATTCATAGTTAAGACCTATCCCATCACATGAGGGCACTTGTTTGTTTGCATAATCTACCTGGTCTCTTGACAGCATGTCAATAAGACTATCTGCAAACCAGTTTGTTGATTAACATCTGTCATATCAGTACTAGATGTGGCAAATTTTCTTTGTGCATGCAATTTGCATTGGTTTAGTGAAACCAGTGGTGTCAAAAATGGTCAAGTCTCATGAACTGAGAGCCTTCTGATGTGAATTTGATGTTGATCTGAGCTAGGGACAAATTCTGAGGCTATGCCCCTGTGTTCTGCAGTGCTTGTTGAGCAGAAGAAAAACCTTCCAGCTCCCAAGAACAGCTGCATTTGTATTTCTGCCTGATGCAAAGCTGATTATATTAATCTCTTGAAGGATGGCTCATGGATTTCTTCTTTCCAGCTTAAGGGAAGATAAAGTCTCTCTGTTTGAAAACTTGGTGGAAAACATTCAGAGAGTTGGGGCACCTAGAACAGTCAGCCTCAATTGTACTTAATTTAGGAATAGGAGCTGGTAAAAGGAATAAGCAACTGAAGAATATCATGGTAAAAGTAGACATTCTTGCTCTTTACATAGCATTGACCTTATACAATACTTTTTCTTAAATGTGTTCCTTGACAAACACTGGTCAGCAGTGAGAAGAAAACAAATCTCAATTTCTCTCCATTGCCAGTTTACAGTTTAGCAGTGCTTTTGCAAACTAATTACAAGTTGGGCCTAAAAATCTATTCTAGATCTAAGTTTAGTTTTGCTTTGTCAGGTCACTGTTAAGTTAAAAGTCATTAACTTTTTCACATAGCTGTTTCTTTTAAAGCTAAAATTAAACGTGAGAGAGAATTGGAAATCTTATTTCTTAATTATTTCTTATTTTCTTATTTCTTAACACTTCAATTCTCTGAAGTGTGCAGGTGTTTTCCCCTTGTCTTTGACTTTTATATCTTAGTTCACTATTGGCTGTTTTTTCAGGATCACTTACCTCTGAGAGTACTCCAGATCACTGCCAAGAGACCAGAGCAGAGAACAGAAGAGGACGAGAAGTTTTCAAAAAGCTGCTTGCAAGGAGATAGAAAGCTCTCAAGTTTCAGCTGAAGGTTGCAATTTCTTATGGCTGAAATGGCTCACTTTAGATGGTAAATGTTCTTTTAATATACTACTTTTTTAATTGTTGATTTTGTTGCTATTTATGCTCTGAGCTCACATCTAATAAAAGCTAGAATGGTAATTATGTATTTTGCTTTTATCTTCAGTGCACTAGTTATCTTCTGAATGCAAACTGGTCTGATAACTCCGTGGTTCTGGCTGTTGACAAAGCTGTTACCACATCTGAGGTGTTCTGTACATGGAAGGAGATGGATGAAGTGGGAACCTTCTTGACCTTACTTCTACTGAGAACAGATGATCTGTGAAAAGAAGGCTTTACCAGTTTAAAATCAATATCCTCACAATAATTTGGTGGGTGTACAGGTTTTTCGTGTCAGGTGCTAGTGCATGTCTAACTTTGTACATAATACAAGCCATAAAATGACCTCTCACTGGCCTAGCCATATTTTTTGTTGTCTCCTACAACTGTACTCATTGCTTTTTGGGAGTGAGGAAATCATTTTAACATGTTCTCATTTTCCACTTTTCTGCCTTTCTCCTGTTGCCTCTTTCTCATACCCAGAGCAGCACAGAAACAAATTTCTCATTTTAAAAAACTTCTCTATCCTCAGTTTCCCATGTTTTGAGGTTTCCTCTTTGCTTTATTGTGCTGGAGTTTGATTTCTTACATGACTGAAATGTAAGATATCATTGTGTTTTGCTTAAGGAGTGGAAATACTGGGGTGAGCTGCAGTGCCCCCTGCACTCCAGAAGTCCCCAGGGGAAGCACCTGCCACAGGTTCTGCTCCTGCACCTGCATCTCCACAGAAGCCAGCACAAATGGAGAGCTGTGCTGATAACAGCAGTGTCTTGCACTTTGTGTACCAGCACGTTATCAGTTCAAAGTTATTGCTGTGAATCCAGATCAGTCTGTGGGTCTGCCCCACTGTGTCCCCACAAATGAGACTTTGGGCACAACTTGAAAGAGAGCACAGGAGACAGCCAGGAAGTTCCTAATGTTCAACTTTTAGTTTGTGCTTCTGTATTGAGTTCAGGTGCCCTGGTGTGGGTGGCCCTGGGCAGGACACAGCTGGTTCCAGGCAGCTCGGCAATGGACCCACCACGGGACACAGCTGAGCACATCTGTGAAGCTGGGGCAGCTCTGTGGAGGTGGCTGTAAGAAAGAGCAAAATTCTGCATGGCAGAGGAATGAGGAAGAAGGTGAAAAAGTCCTCTGAGCACCCAGGTCAGAGAAAAGGGAGAGGAAGGAATTGATTCAGGTGCTGGAGCAGGTGTTTTCCCTGCAGACCACAGAGGATCACATGCCAGAGCAGGTGAAGATTTTTCTGAAGAAACTGCAGTCCATGGAGAGGAGCCATGCCAGAGAGGCTTCTGTTGAAGGACTGCAGCCTGTGGAGAGGACCCATGATGGAGGAACAGAAAGAGCTGTTACAGACTGACTGCAATGCCCATATTCCACTTTGCCCTGTGCTGCCTTGGACAAGAGGAGACAGAGAAGCTGAGGATTCTAAGTGTGAAGTTGAAGAGGGCAACAGGAAGGGGATGTGCTGTTCAAATCTGCTTTTGTTTTCTCAGTGATTTAATCTATTTTAATTGGCAATAAATTAAATTAGCTTTCCTCATATTGATTCAAATATTGATATTTATATTTGGACACAAGTCACAGTGGAAATTCCTGATTTCTGTTTGATCACTGCAAGTCACTATTGCCTTTAATTTTTTAAGTAATCAAATTTTAATTTTTAAGAATTCGTTCTGTGTGAAGTAAGTAATGTACCGTGTCTGAATCAGGAATTACATTTCTGGATGTATTCTGGTTAGGCCTTTCAAGTTCAGTGTTTTCACCACTTCACTAGAGTAGATCTCAGGTGGAGAATTAACTCAGGAACATGTCTAATCCATTACATTTCAGCTGGAAAAGAATACCAGCCATATTTTTACAGGTTTGAGATTCTGAGGAGAGGATGCTGCAAGCAGTAGATTCTACTTTATCTACTTTGGTAAAGCTGTTCCTACAGGTGTTAAGGGTGTGGCATTTTTCCAGTGTTATGTCTAGCAGTGCTTCAGAATGGGGCAGAGTTTGTGGGGAGTTGCATCTTTGGTGAAAGTGCTGTTAACTTTGGGAAAAGAAAAAAGCAGAGTTTGGGGAATGAGATTTATATTCTTGTGCTTTTCAGAGATTATTTTCCTGAATAAGAAGGGAACTTCCTTTAGAGGGTAAGTTTTATATGTATGTTCTTACACCACCTTTGGAAAATACCTGGTACTGGACACCAAGGGTATCTAAACAGGGTACTGGGTGACATGACACACTTAGTGGTTTATAATGGGGGCACTGGAATATAAAATTGATGGATAGCTTCCTAACATTAGCTAAATTAATTTTTTTTTCATCCTCTCTCTTCACATTTCACTATAAAGGGAGGAGTCTCTGTTAAAGGGAACATGGTGAATTATTAGTTGTCCATCAAACTGTTGATGAACAGTTGGATGAAAAGGACTTATTTGATAATGAATTAGATGAGCTTTTGAAAGAATTGCATAGTCATGTAACTTCAAGTATTTTCTTCCAGTGATATCACTCGCTATTGATTATTGTCTTACTGTTTATTTGCTGTAAGTTTTTTCTGGCCATGCCAGGGCCATAGAAATAATACATATGGCAATTCTCTTTTCTCTTGAAGTTTTATAAAAGGGAAAGGAATTCTTCATTTTGCACTTAGCCACCAGCTGCTCTGGAAAAGTCCATGATTATCTGTGTTCCATAGCAACCAAAAAATCTTTTGTGCTGAAGTATTCCTTAAACTTGTGTTTTTTACTTGGATCAGGCCAAGTGAATTTGACATCTTAAAAAAAAATGCAGACTACACTGGAACAAAATTTAGCATCTTCAGGAGCTGTGACCCTAAGGTTCATCAGTTGCAATTGTAAAAAGATTGATGTTTTCATAGTGGAATGTTTTTATTCATCTAGTTTAATCTATGAACAAAAGTGTCTCCATTACTCTTATTTCAGACTTCTGAACTCCTTTGCAAAATGAGAGATCGCTAGTGAGATTAGCTAATAACTGCAAAAATGGAAAAGTTTCACTGGGGACAGGTGCTAACAAAATGTACCATAAAGTCAGCCAGCATAATTAACATTAGTAAGGTAAGATCTTCCAGAGATTAACTACAGGCTGATGCTTTTGGTGGTACACTGATGCTTACTCTGATCTTGCAAACAAAAATAATGTTTATGAGCCATTGCAGAAAGAACTGGGAAATAAAGCACTTTGTAAAATGCCAGCCTGTGGTGGTTTTGGTTTCTGTTGGCTTTGTCAAGCTTTTACTTGGTGTTCATTCCTTTGTGTATCCATTGTAGGGTCTGTTTTATCTGATCTCTTATGTAGAGTAAGTTAAAATAAGTTAACAGAGCATAAGACACAAGTACTTCATGGCAAGATATGATATTTCATATATTTTCTAACAAATAGTAAAAGTTGAATATTCTTGATAATTATCAGAAGAGATATGAGAGAAACTTCACATGCTGTATTAACTCTTTTTGTCTGTGTTTCGCAATTAGAGTTCACATTTCTTTGAGAGTTGTCAGGAGATTTTAGCAGTGAAATTACTATTTTGAAATGTACTGTAGGTTCCTGACTGCAGTTAAAATGGTTTCAAGTAGGGAAACCAGGTTTGTATTTAATTTTGAATGGCCAGAATTTCCAAAGAGAAAAGACACTGGAGCCACCTCTGCACTCAGAGAAAAACTTTTTTTTGGGCATAATGTTACAAAGATCAAGGAGGTTTCCAGAGAAGTTTGACTGCCATCATAGCCAGGGATAGCATGGTGTGAGGCAGTGATGCTGCCTGCTCTGAGATGCCTGGAATACTCTGTGTTCATTATTTAGGGTCTTGCTGCTGACATAGCAGTGAGATGATAAAAAGATGAGAGGCCACAATAAATGTTTCATTTAAACTCAGAAACAGAGGCATCAGCTGGCATATTTAAATTTTTTACACAGGTGAGTGTCTTTGAGATATTTGAGGAGTGAAAAATTGTTTTTTTTCTGTCTCTCTCTAGTATTTTCTAGTAACAAAAGATAGTATGTTAAGCTTATTTGGAGAGTTTCCTAGGATCCAGGATTAGGTACAGATTAATAGATTAATAATACTACAGATTAATATAGATTAATAATAGTACAGATTGGTAACAGTGCTATTTGGGTGCTTTTTTCAGATTTCTAGTTGCTATCACATAATATATCCAGGGAATTTTTGTCAGTACATTCCAGTGGCACACTGTCTCCACTANTTGTAGTATTATTGTTAGTATTTTTCTACTAACTTAGAAAAAAATTTCTTTCCCATTACTGAGGTGCTTTACAGGAAGATTAGTTGAGTTGACTGTCTAGATAAAACACAGTCTTCTGGAAATGGAATTATTTAAGGCTGCTGAGATGGCAAAACTGGCAGAATATGGTGAGTACTGAGATTTTGAGGAACCAGGGGAACAATTTTTTGATGTTACCATTGTTGAAGCATAGCATTCACCAAGGCTGATACCTGAAGCAGAAGTTCTTTTGCACAGGTCAGCCAGAGTTTACCATCCTTGCCCACAGAGTGAGAACTGAACTACTTTACCAGGACTTATTCCAATTCCTTCTCACTGTTTTAGAATGAATGGTTAACTTTTGGCTACTTGAGAAGTGCAGTTTCAGAACCAAGTACTTTAGCTGTCTTCTAGGTGACAATGAGCTGTGTCAGCAATTTCTGAAGGAGAAGCAGTGGAAAATAATGAAGAAAGATCTAGGAAAGTCTGTATCACAAAGAAAATGTGCACCAAAACAAACTCTTGCTTTTGAGAAGCCCACAAAACATATTCTGAAATCCTGGAGCATGAGCCAAGCTGGCATTGTGGACCTGAGCACAAGCTATCACAAACCTCCAAAACCCTCTCAGCAGCACACCATTCACCCCAAGCCAGAAAAGAAGTCTCTACTTAGGCCACATACTAAGTTAAAGTTAGTTTTCAGTGTCATTTTGTCACATCCCAGTTTAAATGGGTTGCTTGAGAAAGCAGTCTAAAAACAATATGCAGTCAAAAATTGAAGCTCCATTTTTTTAAAAGTAGAAGCTGAAAAAATGAATCTGTGTTCAAATCTGTAATTCCTGTTATTTCCATTAGAAGGGAGACAGTGAGGAAATAATATTTGCCTGACTATTGCTATGTAGGGTAATAGGTAATAGTCTGATTAATTTGTGCCAGAAAGGAGTGCTCATAATGCCTTAAAACACTGGGACAAAAATACCATTCTTTTGGAATTTTTAATTAGTTTCATTTTAAAATTTTCTGTCTATATTTATGTGAACAGATGTTTTAATATATTGTATGAGGAAAGCATACAATTTTTCTATTTTGTGATGGTTGGTTCTCATTGCTAATGCACATCTTGACATTCTAGTCCACATTTTTAACATTATCACTTATATGGGACAAGCAGTGTCAGATAGTAGAGAATTAGCACAGAATGGGGCATCCAAAACTACTTCTGGTGGCTTTTATCAAATTTTTGTTTCTTTTGAGCGGCAGTAGATAACTGACAATAATAATTTAGAGCCCACTCTTTCCTTGGAAGGTCTGTGCCCTGCTGTAAATTTTGTCATCTACAGGATCAAGCAGAAAAGATGGACTGAGGGTTCTTCTCTTTGGAAAACAATGGCTGCAGAGTTATTGAATGTGGGCAGCCCCCATCTCTATATCCAGCAGATGAGAAAACAAGGAATGAAATAGAAGACAGATGTGAGCCCTGTTTTTCTTCTGGTGTTACCATGTTAGATCAAAACATTTTTAGGGGAGTTAATGAGCAGCACTGCAGGAGAAAGCAGAGGTGGGAGCGTGGTGATGGCATCTGGTTGAATTCCACTAAGTTAACCAGCTACTTCTGTGGCACTGGAAGTGAAAGGATACTTCCCCAGTCCTCCTTCAGGCTGTTTGGAAGGAGTTCTGTTCTATCCCAGGCTATCCATTCCCTAGTTCTTGGCTTTGGGAGGGATGATGCCAGTTAGGCCAGCAGGTTATGAGAAGAGATGGATGTTGGCTAAGTGCACCCTGCTCACACAACATACGTTGCAGTTCTTGTAACTGTTGCCAGTTCTTTCACTGTAGGTGCTCTGTACACATCAAGGGGTAGCAAGTTTAGGAAGTAGCTATACTTCTGGAGGCTGCAAAACCCCTGAGATTTGTATGTGTATGTGCAGCCTCATGCAGTGCACATACACGTGTAACTGTAATAATTTGTTAATAGTAACTGCTTCCAACTACTTAGCAGAAAGCTGCTTTCAGTCATCCTGTGAAAAGCAAAGGGCTTGTTTTCATGTAACAGCTCAGTAAGGCAAGAACCTTATAAACTGTTTATAGAATGTACAGCAGTTTGACAGAGACAGTGAGTAGAAAATTCTTATTTTCTTCAGCTTCAGGTGGTTTGCTTAGGTGTTAAAAGAATTTTAAACATTTAGCATGGCTTTTACCATGTATTGCTGCTTCTGTGCTGAGCAGTTACTGAAGTCTACATTATAAATACACACTCAGAAACTTGATTTTTTTACCTTCGATTAGAGAATGCAGTCTCCAAGTTGTTTTCAAGCTGGAGAATTACAGAAGAATTAGAAGATTTATTCTAATTAGCTATTGAAATTTAAGAAATGTAATAAAATCACTAGCAGCTGTAATCAATGACAGTCTTCTGTGAATTTTAAAGTCAAACTCTTGGGAAGGGTCTGGATGGTTTGCGAATCATTAGTGACTCTGCTTTCTTCAGCTGACATCAAAAATTCATTTTCAGCTTCTGTCAGCCAGTGTCCAGGCATTCCTTTGTTCTGCAAACAGGTGGAGAGAGGGATTGCAGTAGGGTGGCCCATGCCATCATAGACAGGAGGTGGTGCATGTAAGACATCAGAAAAAGTAGCACTGAATGAAGGGAGAGGCCGTGTCAAAGTTCCAAATGTAGATGAGCACTAAGCAATTACCAACATTATTAGGCACCACTTCTGGAGCATCAGCACTGATAGATGTGGTTATCTCAGCCTGGCCTGAAGCTGGTTTTCCAGTTCAGCTGATTTCCCTGCACTTTGCCCCTTGTGTCTTTTCCCCCTGCCCTGGAAGCAGGGAGGTACGGCAGAAGGTGCAGTGTCCCTGCTCAGCACAATGCTGTTCCTTTCCTAAGAAAAACCACAACAGATCTGTTTTGTGTTTGGGTCACTGGGAGTCTTTGGCCACAGCATGAGTACATGAAGTTAAAGCATCTCAGACTGGATGAAGGGAGGAGAGTTTCCTGGACTTTTAGTGCTACTTATTTTGCAACTTGCCACATGGAATGAAGTTTGTGATTCTCCCAGCAAGACTGGACAAATTTGGATTTAACACTGAGACAGATTCTTCTTACGTTAACAGCCTCTTCAAAACTGAAGCCTTGTAGGGAGTTTATTAGGTGCTTGATCTTTCTGGAATATTGGTAGCATTGATGGACATGTGATGTGTATGAAAGACAAGACTTGGATGTCAAAGGCAGGACAGCAGACACGAGTGTGGAGTCATTGGGAATGTCACAAACAACTGAAATCTCCAATGCCTGCCTGGACTACAGAGTTGGGGCTTTCTTCAGAACATGGGAGAAGGAGCTCTCTAAACTACTGAGCACTGGTGTAAAGGTTGGTGTCGCTTCTATGTACTAGTTTGGCTTGCAGTTTTGGCCAGCAACTGTGTGTAGCAGCAAATTCATTTGACCTTTCCTACCTTGTCAGGAGTTTTGCCTCACTCTGACATTCTTTGCTCTCTCTCTGTGTTTTAAGAGAATTGCTTTGCCATTGAGAGAGGCTTCCTGGGCCTCAGGCACAACAGAAATACTGTAGTCAGTGGAGCAGAGACATACAGGCTTTAGCATGTTTGTGCTTGTCACCTCTAAAACCACTCCCAAATCCCACCAAAAAAGATGTTGGCTCCATGTCGTCTTCTTTCCCTGGGCCTGGGAAAGGAAACTTGCCAACACACTCTCGAAGATTTAAACCATAGCCCATAGGTGCCTTTCTCACTCACATGATTTACTCAGGTAAATACCATTTGGGTATTCCTGGGGAAGGGGAGCTCTAACACCACTGAAACAATCCTGTTTTGCTCCCAAATGCTATAAAATGGAAGGAAAGATTAGAGAATCTCTAAGTGCCAACTTGAGTATTGTGGTCTAAAGGATTATTTCACCTGCTTATTATTTAAGTTCATTCTGTTTTCTCTTTTTACTTTTCTGGTGACAATGCTCATCTAAACAATGAGCACATCTTCAAGGCCAGAATCGTCATCTTGCCAGTTTATATTGGTCTCATGTACAGCTGATAACCAGAGTGGATTTGTACAATCTATACCTGTATGGATTAGGATGTAAACTAAGAACCTGCCTTTTCTTGTCCTGTGATTGTGTTTGCCTCATTATTCTTAGGGTGACAATGTTAGCTATGTGCACATAACTAGCTTAGAAGATTTTGGTGGCTGGTTTTTTTGTTTGTTTGTTTGTTGGTTGTTTGGTTGGTTTGGGGTTTTTGTCAAAAAAAAATGAAGAAAAGGGTCAGACTTCCTTCATCTTACTGAAATTCCCTTATATTTGCTCTCTGTTCCTTAAGGGTGACAAAGGTACCAACTGCATTAATCCTTTTTGATGCTAGAGGGAGCTCATGGCTTGAGCAGTCAGAATGAATCATGATACCTTGCACAATTCTTGAGGAAACACAGATGGAAAGTAAAGTGCTATTGATGACTATAATGCACCTTTTTCCATCACTGGCAAAATTAGAAGGGCTGAATGCATCTGCTTAGGAAATTACACATGGCTTTCAGAGACACTTAGATCATGAAATGCTGTAGCTGCAATTTCTTCTATATCTGAGCACCTCCCTGTTGTGACTGGATTTTATCTTCCTGGCTTTCTCTGAGGAAGTTGTCTCTCATATCCCTATGAATACACAGAAACTGTAACACCAGGAGCACTCGTGTTACTATGTGTGTGTGTATAGATACACAAAGTAGCAGCCCGAGCAAAATTTTCCAAAGCAAAAAATTCTCCAGGAGAAGACTTGAAAACACAAGGTAACATAAAGCATATTGACTGACTCTTTTGCCGTCTTCTCGTTTTTCTTCACTAGGGGTCTGTCACTGTAACAGTCCAGATGACAGCACATTAGCAACCAGAATTTAGGGTCTTTGGAGGCTGAAATGTGCCACACTTTAACTGGCCTAGCTTAAAAATTAGCTTTTATTAGCTAAAATAACTTTCCATAATCAAAACAAATTTTAATTTACATGACATCCATTTCATCATTCAGAGTTCTTGGCATGTGGACCTCTAATCCTAGTGAGCACCACTTCTAATCTGTTTAGTTATATTTCAGCAAATCCTTACTCCTTCAGAAGAAGCTCACTGTCACTTTACTGCTCGGTGAGGTTACTTCAAGCGTCAAAGCAACAGCAAATGTACAATCATACTGCTCCAGTTCCTGAGGCAAAGCAAGCTTGCTTGCTGTGCAGAGCTTTGGCGAGCCGGGCTTGGCGTTCGTGCCGGGTCAGCTCTGCCCGGGAGAGGGCAGCGATGCCCGGCCACGTGCTCCGGCAGGGTAGCCATGCTCGGGAAAACGTAATATATCGCACAGGAAGCTTTTCTCCTTGGTATCTTGTGACACAGTTGTCTAAAGCTTGATTACTTGGACTTTACTCTTTACTCTTACTCTTACAGGATGCAGTACTAGAAACTGTTACTCTTACAGGTGACACTGTAGAGACTCCTCTGCCCAAGGCAAACTTATGTTCCCTTATCACTTAAGAGGTTCATCTGCATGAACACCAACACATTATTTTTATTTAGCTGGATTCCCTGTTAATTCTAGCAGCCTTTTTCTCTTCCTTTTATTTGTGCCCTAGCTTTTTAAAAGTTATAATGAAAAAGGCTATGACTATTACAACTCATAATATTGAAGCTGACCATATTCTTGGATGTACTTTGAACATGAGTCCCCTGATGGATAGATGGAGTAAAGAGGATTTTAAGTCTCAGGATAATATTTGTATAGCAGTTGTAGCTATGGGGAAATTATACCTGTGGGCCACATTTATGATTTTGAGAACTCTGGTCCTTATATCAGAGAGAAGAAGAGCCCTGAGGCTGCACTAACTTCCATGGAACTGCAGCTGCACCTGAAAGGTTAAAATATCAACCAGAGTTCTCCACTCTGCTACTTACTAATTAAATTAGCATTAAGATGAAGAGTCACTGTAGAGAAGAAGTACAGCGGCAGACGCTGAAGGTCTGGCTGTAACTTCATAGGAGAAAATAAAAGCAACTTGCTAGCAGCAACAATTATGTGTGGTCAGTTGTTGCAGACTTTTTTTTTTAAGGTAGAGTCTACAGATTATGTTTGCAAAAGCTTTGGCATCTCAGACTACTTCTAGATGTGATCTGGATCAGGGCTCTCTATCCAAACCTTTCCATAGGAATTGGGGTGGAAGTTATTGCTGTATAACATCTGTTCACTTATCTTGCTCCAGCTTCAGTGTTTCCTTCCCAAAGCACTTCCATCCCAGCAAGGAGCTCACATAGGCTGTATCCACACTGAATACAAAGAGTGTCTTGTGAGACATGTCTGAATTGACTGGAGGCTCCACACGGTTGTGCTGCTACGCAGAGGGACTGGCCCAGGCTCTGGCTGCAGGATGGCTGCTCACAAGGCCCCACCGGTGGGTGAGTGAAGTATTGCACTGCACTGAGGTGTCAGTGTTCCTCCCAGTCCCAAAGCTGGCAGGATTGGTGCTGGATAGGGGAATCTCTGCACTGAGCTGCTTCCCATGGTATAGATACTCCTCTCTTCTGCTGTATTAAAGACCTCACAGGGTGAGTGAGCAGTGTCCTGACAGCAGAATAAGGTCAGTGCCTATGACTGGGAAGCTGGAGAAACCATGGACTGCACCAAAACAGGCCACAAAAGGGCAAGAGACTGGGTGGGGCCAGAACAAGGAGAAAGATGGGCTTGGAGCAAAGGTAGGCAGGGAGAGTTCTTAGGCAGGCAGAGCAGAGCAGAGAAAACATGTCAGGAAATGAGAGTACTGAATGTTCAGTTGCATCCCTTAAGGCTGCCTATACCCCCATAAGATAGGGAGGCTAAACATATGGTGCAGGGATACAGAAGGCACTCCTGGTCAGGACAAGAGTTCATGAAAACTTGGTTTCTCAGTCCCTATCAGTGTAGAGTTTAAGTGTTCTTAAATGTACCCTTGCAGCAGCATTCCCCTTTCTGGCCAGGGAAATGGAGATGTGGAGACTAAAGCAGCTTGCTTAAACTCACACAGGAAGCCCATGGCATACTAGAGAGGTAAAGGAAGAAAGTCACCACTCTAATCTGGCATTCCTGCCTGTAAGCCTTTCCAAAAATGTCCCCCCTATTCTAGTGGACCCTTGATCTACCAGGCTGCTGAGTGAGTGCTTCTCTGTGCCACTCCTGTAATCCAGGAGAATGGCCTGCAGGAATAAAAAGGAGGTGCAGGAAACACCAGTTGAGGGCATTAGATGGACAGGATTTTGCTAAACTGGCAGAACAAACCTGCTTAGTAGAGAAGAATTCCAAGGATACAAAGACAAAGCAGGGAAGTTGCATTGAACTAAACCAGGATGGCACTTGCCGAGATTAATAGCTGTTTCCTGTCCTATATAATATGTCTTCTCCTTGCAAACATACACAAAGGATTTTCTGGAAATGCATGCTTTACTCTTCCTTACTCCAGTCTAGTTTCCCCTGGGTTTCAAGACACAGATGCAATTGAATAATGGCTCAAGTCTACACTAAATGAAATCAAACAGAATTTGAGGCACAATCCAAAACTGCAGAGCCAAAGAAGGCCTTTTCATTGTTTAGTAGGATTCAGATCAGATCCCAGTTAGATAGATAGTTTATTTAAAGTGTAACAGGATAACAGCAGTTGAGTGAAGTAAAACAACCTAGAGGAATCCACTTACACTCAATTGTCTGTTAGCTTCAAATACTAGCAGAATTAATAATAGTAATAATAATAATAATAATAAAGGGGGAGTGTGGTGAGAGAATGTCTCTGTACTAAACTATAGGTGTTAATGAGCAAGTCTAAACAGAACTGGCTTGATGAGATCTGATGTAGTCATCCCCTGCTCGCTGCAGGAACTAGACCTGAAGGAGAATAAATTGGACACAGACTTGCAGACAAGATGGTGGCTCTTAGACTGAAGTTTTGCTTCCAGGACCTTACTTGCTGAGTTTCCATCTCTTTTGTACCTGATGCCTTACTTTCAGCTGTGCTAGTCTGGCTGAAATTCCAAGAAATAGATGCACCGGTCTCTCATTGCCCATCCTATCTCTGTCACTGGGAGACAGGATACTGTGAGCTCTCCTTTCTAAAGAACCATCTCATTTCATCCTGCCATGCACAAGCTGCACACTGAGCTTTCCTTCATGCAGGGTCTCAAGACTCCCCCTTCTCATGACAAATCTCTGCCCTGACCATCCCTCCTTTACATGCTGCATTTACTTGTTTTGTGGTATCCATATCTTCTAAGCCATAAACCAACTTATGTTTTCACTTTTCTGTTAATTTCCCCTTGCTTTAGTTATCAATGAGATTTCAGTTCTTCTGAGTCACTGCTTTGTTTTTGTTCAAATATTGTCTTCATTTGCAACAAAGCTGGCAGTATTATCTGCTAGTGGCAAAGAAGGAGGACTTTTAAAGACACTTATAAAGAAAACCCATGCCAGAGGCCAGGTCCTGTGCTCCTAGTAATCATTGCTTTATGCACGTTTAATGGTTATTCTTTTATGAAGAAAAAAACCAATATAAACGGAAACTTATTAACATGAAGAATGAAATGCTGAAAACAGGATGGATTTTCTGTATCAGGAGTATGATCCTGAAGTGTGATTCAGAAGAGGGTGAAGGAATACCAGTGATCTTGATACATTGCAATAAGACTCTGGAGAAAGAACTGTATCGACTTCCTAGCTCTGCCTGGCAAGAATGACCTCAGGTATTATTTAATTTCACTGAGGCTTAGCTCTCTGTGTGTAAAGGGTGATTGCTCTTTCTTTGACTTGCAAGATTGTTCTGAGATGTTTTGATCCTGTAGAGATGGTGTTCATAGGAGCACCTCTGAGAAGTTTCTTTTGTTAGAAGAAATGAAGTTACTGGTGAAATGTTGAAAAGGCCAAAATCATTAAAATTTCAAAACTACCACACCCTGAGGAAACAAGGATAAAATTCTTTGTGGAGGCTCTTTCTTCAATCCAGAGTCATGTGGTTTAAGTGAGGAGTCTGTCTCCACATATCTTTCTTCCTCTGCTTGTGATAAACCTTTAGCATCGGATATTTGCCTAAGTGGAGAGGACTGGGTGGGTGCCCGTGCAGATAATTTTGTCATTCCATACCCTGGCTGAATGAAATAATTTATCATAACAAAAGAGACTCAGCAGTGAGGTTCCCAAGACTGCTGCCCTGCACGTGTACAGGCACAAAGGCACTGCTTTGTCTCTGCAGTGCATGGACAGGTTGTACAGTACGACCATCTACTTGAAGGTGAGACAGAGCAGCACAGTGTCCATAGCTTGGCTTCAGTAAAAGACCTTCTCATGGGAGAATAATTTCCTGTTATTGTTCTTGAGATTCCTCACTGGCTAAAAATTAGTCTAGCTGTTCTCAATCTTCTATCCACAACACCTCAGGAAAGGCTGTATTGTTCATTTCTTGTATTTGTGTGTATTCATATTCACTCTTTCAGTGCTGCCTTTTGCAAAGACCTCCATAGACCTCTTGGCCCCATTTCACTGTTTTAGTGACCAGCATGCCTCTGACCCTGTAATATTGCAAATTGCTGCCAAAATTGGCCCCTTACAGCTGGTGGTTGAAGATGGGGGAAGTTTAGGAGCCCTCAGAAGAATTTTAGTTGCATGCTCCTGAAAGTGGCTGGGAAGAATGTTGGGATAGAGGTTCATGCTTGCTTTTGCCTCAGTCCATCTCTTCATCACCAGAAAATTGCCCACAGCCAGAAGGTAGGAGACACTGGCCCATGCTAAATCCCAGCCTGCCTTCTCTGGCAGTGTGGGAAGGGGAGGCTGTTCCGTTTGTGCCTTCCCAGCAGCATCTCCCAGTCACAGCTGCTGGATAATGGACAGCAACCCCAGGTTTTGCTGCGAGAACTTAATCTGCACTGTCGTCTCTCATTACTGCCACTCAGTGCCGTCATGTCCAGCCATGAAGGGTCACAAGATGACATGAGAGAGGTCGGGCAGAGGGTGTACAAAAGGGTCTGGCAAGCATCGGGAAATATGGAAAGGCTAAAAAGAGAACAACTACCCAAACGATGCTCCACGCGGCTCGGTGGGGATGGGGCTGAATGCGGCTGGGTTCACACTAAGTTTTCCCGAAGGTCACTCTGCAATATGGTAACTCCCAGCCCGGCTGTCAGTGCCCATAAAGGCAGCTCTCCTCACAGTGCGGGGGTGGGGAAGGGAAGGAGGTTTGTTTAGAAGCATTAGTGCGCCCCTCCCCCGGCCCCATTAGTGGCCCTTATTAAACCAACACAGACAAAGAGCAAAGATGCCCTCGTTAATGGAGAGTCTTCGATAATTACTCTGCTCTGCCGCTTCTTTTGGGGCCTGAATAGCCTTTGAATAATGTTTCTCTTGCTGTGGTTGCAGACAATACCCTCGCAGACTGCTTTAAGCGGTGCCAATCCCATTAGCAGAAGAATAGCAGAGCTTTCTGGTTGTGTGGGTGTGTGTGCTCACGGGAGGACAGCGGGCTCGCAGTGGGAACAGAGTACGCTGCCCACTGCTTCGCTCTCCTCTCCTGCCCTCCAGGGCCCAAGGAAGCAAAGCAGGCAAGTGCTGAGCGAAACTCCATCTCGGAAACCATCTCCCTATTTAAGCAGCCTCCGTGCCAGGGGGCTTGTGAGAGCCGCGCTGCTACTGCGTGCAGGAGCGCAGAGCTGGGCATGGCTGCTCACCAGAAGGGAGGGGAAGGGCTGGGAGGCAGAAACCCCGCAGGTCTGGGGTGCCTCCAGCTTTTCCTCAAGTTCCCCAGGCACAGCTCTTCGTGCACCCGCACAAAATTCCTAAGGGGATGGAGGCCTAATAGCCCCCAAAATCAGAATCAGGCAGAGCTGCTGCTTTACTATACCAAGGAGATGAGATACTCATCCTTCTGCATGCAGTTGATTGCAGAGCATGAAAATGGCTATACCACCCAATTTTGGGAGGGTTAATTTTGTGCTGCACACCCCAAGCAGGAAGCTAATTAGTGTGTTCAATGGATAGCTATCAGCCAAACTTGGAAGAATTGGGATTATTCTACCTGAGCCTTTCTCTTTGATCTCCCCTTCTGCATGATAAGTGAAAATAGTGTATAGCCGGGCTGACTGGCTGACTGTGGTGTTTAATTTAATCATCTGATGATATTTATTTTCACAAACATGAACTCAAGCAACAATTATCAGAAAGGCTTCATCTTGTGCTGAACGCTCCAGTTAATGGCCTTTCTGTGAGGAAATAGCTTCTATGTAGGGAGTCAGTAATTAAAACGTGTGAAAAAAGGGCACTTTTTCAGAGGCAGTGGAAGGCTGGTGGGTCTAATGCTCAGCTGGTATGAGCTGTCAAGTCGGTCAATGGCAACAACAAATGGGCATTGCTCCTTCCACATTATACCAGCAAAGGATGTGCCCAAAGGGTTGTTGAGAGTTTCCTAGTTTGAGAAGGAGGTTTGGATTCTTGTCAACAGGAGCCAAACTTAGGAACACATGGTACGGATGATTCTGGAGTACTCATGGAAGATGTTCACATTGAAGGAGCACTTGGTTCTGCAAACTGTCCCACAAGGAAAGCAGCTAAGTTAATTTTCTAGTATTACTGAAGAGAGACAATTTTCCCTCTTTCAACAGTGTTGAAACTAAGGAAAAAATTACATTTGACACATTCCAAGTAGCAGGAACATGAGTTCCTTTATATCTTTGTCATATGGACAAATAATGTACAATTTTTTTACTCATACAGGTAACTACCATATGGCTCCATACACAGTTCAGTGTTGGACCATGTGCTGATGGTTGGTGAGCAACAAGGACAAAGCTGGAAATCAATCTGTGTGGAAGGTTCTGATAGATAGCCACCACTATGTCTTTAACCAGTATATCGTACTGGAAACAGCTTGTGATTTAATTTTGGGGGACAGCGATATGCTTAAACAAGGAAAAATGCAAAATCTGAAGCTTGCATTCTGAAAGATACATATACTAATAACAACAAAAAAATTTAAAAGTTCCTATTTTTTCAGAACTGAGAGTGTTTCTGCAGCTTTGAAAGATAATGTTGATAATTGGTTGGGGTTTTTTTTCCTCTCTCCATTGGCACACAGACTGCGGGGGAAACAATCTCTGCTAGAGAAATCGACTAGAGGAATCAGAATCAAAGAAGAGATAGGGGTTTTTTTTGGTTTTGGTTTGTTTTTTTTTTTTGTTTTGTTTTTTTTTCGTGCTGTAGTAGGTTGCTTCTCCCCTGACAGCTGTGTCCCCACAGGTAACGGACCAGCACCCCCTGCTGATTTGGTTGGGCCTGAAAGGAAACTTTTTGTTTGTAACTGGAAGAGAGGCAAGGTTCTGAAACACTGTCAGACACAGGAGTCCTAGAGAGTCTCTTTCTTACTGAGGCGCTCAAGAGATAAATGTCTAAGTACCATTTGAGAAAAGGCTGGATGGTGATAAATTACCTGGCAGGTAATGATACTGCCTTGTCCTTTGTGGGATCTAGGTGGATACAGCTGAATTAGAATAAAAAAAGATTAATCCTTGACTGTTACCCAGTGAAGAAGCCATTCATCTTTGGGAGCAGGACTTGGAATGTATGGTGGTCTAGTAACATGTTATTTTTGAAGGCTGAGATTAATTTTCAGCCAGATTAACTACTATTGTGTGCCAAAGGCTCTCATTTATCCTTTCTGTCACTGAAGTGAGATAACCTATACAAATACTACTTTGTTAATTGTGCCAGTTGCATTTTGCAGTATACACTGAATGGTTGGTGTGTGAGAAGCTACTGGTGGAAGCTGACCTAACATCTGCCTTTTGCTGTGGATTGTTAATCCACTTTATGGATTCAATTCAGCACCACATCTTATGGTTCCACTTCAGCACTAACCCAATCTCTGCTCTCAGCACAGCACCACCGACTCCCCTGTGGCACAGCCAGTGAGACATCACCGCACCTGTGAGCTTAGACCCCTGCATGGTGCTGGTGAGAGGTGTTCTGTGTACACGAGATATCAAAATTCAGGTGCATCTCTAATCCAGACAGGCTATTTCTTGCTGTGAGGTTATTTTTACAGGACCAGTATTGACAGGTGGGTTGCCATGCTACCTGAAACAAGCCATTTATTATTGTCTTGTAACTCTTTTGTTTTCCTTGGGTAACAGGTTCTGCTAGAGATCCTTTTGCTGCCCTGTGGCGATACGGATTCATGCACCACGCTGCTGCCTGCAGCCTTTGTGCCTAGGTAAGCGAGCTCGCACTTGGGACTGTCTAAATCCCGTCAGGATTCTGCACTTCCCATCTCTCCTGAAGTCAAGTGCCAGCTCCCTGAGAATCTCGGCTGCTTTAAACTTGCAAAGGTGTAACTTTCCCCTTGATGTTTATGTAGGAAAACCTGTGGTTTTTCCAGTGCCGTATTTTTAAGGAAAGCGAGACTGACGTGTTGTGGGGACGGGCGGCGGCCGCCGCTCCGCGCTGCCCCGCTCCCAGGGCTGGCGCAAGGCCGCGGCGGCTCGGCGGGCGCTGG
>VZUA01059655.1:31404-48655 GCA_013401035.1 Horornis vulcanius
CAGCTTTGCTCCTTCTAGGACTTGAACTGGTGTGTTCAAAACTTTGACTTTAAGCAGTTCTGCACATACAGGCCCTAGGTACTGGAATTTGTCTTAAGAGACTTGAGGGCTGTTCTCCTACCAGTACAAATGCCCAGTCTCCAGGTCTCAAGAACTCACAGGCATTTGACAGGTTACCCCAATTTAAACATACCTACCATGCATTTCACTTTAGCATGGCAGCACTGTGGATGGAGCTTCAAGACTGAGAAGTTAGACAGCAGCAGACTTGGTGTGGCTGGAGTCAGCAGTGGGACACCCCCCTACTGCACCACAGGGAATAGAAACTCCCCTTCCTTCCTCCTCACAGATGTAACCTCAGGTGGTCAATACACCTCTCAATAGTTCTAGTTTTAAAGCTCCTTGCTGGTTTTATGTTTTGCCCAGTTAGTCAGCAGTTTGGAAGTAAAGATCTGCAGGTCTGCAACAGTGCAGGATATGGTATACTTTGTTTTGGTGGTAGGACGCATTGTCTCTGGCGCTTAGGTTGCTATGTGGTTTCACTTAGGTTCACAGTGATATTCTAGAAAGAAACTGTGTGCAGTGCTCTGCAGCAGCCTCGTAGCATTGATTTATTTGGCAAATGTCACAGTTCTGTTCATGCAGACAGGTAGGCAAAGTAGCCACTGTAAAACTCATGTTGGTCTCCATAAAATTGTGAGTTCAAGCAATCTTGGACAAAAAGGCAAACTTTGAGTCTGGTTGGCCTATTTTATGACCCTGTAGTTTATCAACTTTTTCTTCGAACCCTAAGGGAAACTCTATGAAGCATTCTTTAGGTGGCTACATCTCAGTGTAGCTTTCTAAAGCTTGGTTAACAAGTGGTATCACTTTGTTTTCTCATCCTCTGCTGCCCCATCCTGCTCTCTGCAGCTTTCAGTTCAAAAAGTGATTATACACATAGTTCATACAGAGTGAACAACAGAAACCACAAAGGGTTTCTTCATACACAATAATATTGGTGCCAGTTGAAGGAGAAGGTTAAATGATGGGGATTATGACTGTGAAAAGAGTGATGTGATTAACATATTTACCTGGGAATAGACTCTTACTGACGTGATGTTTTTGCTCTTTTTTACAGGTACTCTTCATCACTATGAGCTAGTTTCATACAGGGACCATAGCCCACTTGGTTAGTGGGTGTTAGATCTTCCCTCTGAAGACAAATGAGTTGGTTACTCGCTACCACTATGAGCTGGGGTTGGTGACTGTGTTTGCCCACCACATCTAAGTTAATGGTGTGCCAAGGACAGATGAGAAGCAGGTCTTCAGCTCCATGTTGATGTGGTATCTTCTTAACGCATCGCAACGCCTTGAGCCCACAGCAGCACAGGATATGGAGGCTCTTGAAGTGGATGACATTAGCCCTGCCTTGGAAGTGACTGAAGACTTTTTCAATAGTTTTGATACTAAGCTTGAAAAGATTGTGCAGCCCTCTGAGGTGTATGGTGTACAGGAGGTCCCTGAACTGGTTGGGCGTGAGGTATTTGATCAGATAACAGAGAGCAGGAACCTGAGGAACGTCGCCTCCTTAGCCAAAAATAGCCTCATCTGGGATCACTGCAAAAATGGCCTCTTGGAAACCAAAGCTCAGACAGCGTTCCCTGCCAAAGACCAACACATGGTGCAGAGGGGAACAGCTGCGGACAACCTTGCTTGGGCAGGGGAAGGGGAGACCACAGCTTTTAATATCTTCAAGATCTGCCAGCGACGGAGAGATAGGCCTCGCTCAGTGAATGACATCCTGGTGCAGAATGAGGAAGCCTCCATGTTCAAACCAGGTCACAACAGGTCACGCTCCGATATCAGCCATGTAAACTGGAGAGTGGTCTTCACAGGCACCTCCCTGCAGCAGCCACCTGCACCTGGTCAGGACAATAACTGTGCTCTGCTTTCCTACCTGGCATTAACCAAGGGAGAGGACATCCAAGGAAACACAGGTTTGTGCTGGTGCTTTGTTTATGTTTATATGAGGAGTTTCCTATTTGGTTTTAGGATTTGTCTTGAAAGATGAGCTGGATGTTAAAAAACACAAAAGACCCACTCAAAACCCAACTGTGAGGTAACTCTAAAAAGAAATCAGTATGGCTCTTTTGTCTTTGATGTGGCTCTGTGTATTTGCCTGCCTAAGGATCATTTTTTTAAACTTACCTTGATTTCTGTTCTTTTTATGGTTTAAAAAAACTAAGCTTGTTTTACTTTTTGCTTCTATCTTATTCACTTTGACTCAGGAAAAAATAATTTGTTTGCTGTGTATTTCTGATCATTTCCATGAGTGATTTTCCCAAACTCAAAAAAAAAAAAGCTTTGAAAGCTAAAGCTATTGGGAGAATAGCAAATCCAAAGAAAAGCAGTTTTAATAAAATGAAAGAGCAGCCATTAAAAAGAGGGCATACAGAGCTTTTCTGTAAGGCCTGAGATCTCTGCTTTCTTTTTTTAAATAATGCTGACTCTTCAGTCCATAAACAATTAATGGAAACTAAAGCACTCAATTTGTCAGTATAACCTGCAGGCATGTAGGTTATTGTGTCATATTGTGACATAATTGCTGTATCCCAAAGAAGGGTGTTCTTGGTTGAGAAAGGCAAGTATACCTGCTGTTATTTTTGTTTAGGGAGGTATTTTGCTTCTTGAGAGTGGGGTCTCTGTTCTATATCCTTTCTGTGGAAAGGATGCAAACAGAAATGCACTCACAAGTCTGGAGGCAGAGCTCTTGTTTTTGTCAGCTGTATCCTGGGTGTCTCCTGGGTTTGACTTGATATGTAACAACTTCATATGCCCCCAGAAACTCCCTTAAAATGTAGTTGTTGAAGGTCTGTACATGTCCCTGATACTGTTTTAAGCTTAATCTGTGATTCTGTGATATGAAATTCATATGGACCCACTTCTTGAGGTTGTCAGTGCTTGCTGTGTGCCCTCCAAGAGCCTTTCTGTGTGGAATGTTGGAAGGCAGGGGTACCATCTTTGAGGAAGGAGAGCTTCTGTGCTCTGAAGTTATACTTTTTTTAAACTGTTTCCTTTACTTGTTCAGCTGCTGTGCAGGTTTTACAAGGTAACCCTGCTATTTCTTCCCTCTGTATTTCTTCTCTGTGTTTACAAGAGAGCCTCACAAAAGAGTTTGCTTCTGCTGTGAGCTGGGCTGAAAAGAGGAGTGCAAAAGCAAGAAAGAAGGTTTTGCAGATGTGTATCTGTGGCTACTAATTATTATCCAGAAAAGGCTGAAGAATGTATTTGGTGTTGGATAAAACCTGCCGCAGTTGTTGAAGGAATCATTGCAGTTACATCTTTAGAAGACATCCCTTTTCAGGGTTTTAATCCAAATTGAATGAATGCTGTGAGATACTGAGAGGACCTTCAGCAACTCCTGTTCGGTCCTCACTGCTGTAAAGGACTTCCCTCTGGAGCCTGCAGAGGTCTCCCAGTCCTCCAAAGCTGTCCCAGTTATTGCATAGATGAACTCTTCACTTTTTTTTTCCTTACTGTCACAGTATACCCATTACTGTGGGCTTATCTATTCTTGCTGCTTGTTCTTTTGTAGAATCATAGAATCATTTAGGTTGGAAAAAACCTTTAAGATTATCTACTCCAGCTGTTAACCTAGCATTGCCAATTCTACCACTAAACCATAATACAAATAAAATGACACTGAATCCTTTCCATGTGCTGAGAAAGAAAAGGACCTGAAAAGAAGCTGTGCCTTTAGGGGCAGGATCTTAGGCCTGCTGGTAAAAGAGCTCATGTGCTAGAAATAAACCCTGTTTGTGCTATGGGGCACAAGTAGGAAGCAGAGCTATCAAAGACAGAAGTTGTAAGCAAATTCAAGGCAGGCTGTTGTATTTCTGGGCATGTGGCCTGGCAAACAAAGAGAGAATACAGCTTCTGTAATATACAGTGAAGCTTGGCTTGGATTTTTAAAACACAGTGTTTTAAACACAGCACGGCATGATGGTCGTGTGGATGTTATCATTCAAACACTGCCACTCCACAGTGTGGGTGCTACAGTACTTTTTCCAGGTAGCTGTTTTGTTTGCCTGCTGTGCCTGTGAGCTTGAGGAACTCTAGTGCTGTCACTGTTGTTGAGCACCTGCACAGTGACAAACTGAAAGATACATATTTGGAGACCCAGGTGGGAAAACAGGTGGGAAGAAAATGTTGTATTTTTACGTAGGAGTATAGTGGACATTGTGGACCTAAGGCACAGTTTATCCCTAATCTACCAAATCCTGCCAAGAAGGTGACTAGCCCAACCCAATTTTAGAGCATTTTAAGTCCCAAATGTGTTTTGTAAAAATGCTCAGTTTTGTAAAAATCCGAGAGGAAAACTACTGACAAAAACTCTGTAACTTAGACTCATCACTTACTAAGCATTAGAGAATTCAGAGAGGAGTGCCCCCTCAAGATGCAAACTCCTCACAAACTCGGCATCTCTGCTTCAGCACTTTTCCAAGTTACTTGGAACGACTTGTCAGAAATGCTTCAGTGCTGGAAAACAGAGTAAGCTTTCCTGCCATGCCAACTGGGATGCAAGTACAGTCAGTTGTTCTGGAATGAGTATCTTCTGGACATGCTGGTATGACATTTGGTCTCTCTCTCTAGGGATGGTGTTTGCACCAGCTGCCCCAAGGGTGGCGAGTGGTAGGTAGGTGCCAGGCTGTCCTGGTTTCAGTGCTATGTGCGGGCTTCCAGCTGGGATGAGTGGGCAGTTCCCAAGGGAGAGGAGAGATGCTGAGGAAGGTATTACTCTCTTCCCAGCTGCTGAGTCTCTTTGTTTTCCACTGCCTTTTTCCACCTATTTCCTTGAAATTATAACTCCAAATAGCTCAGGGCCATTTACTGTGATTATTTACTTTTTTTTTTTTTTTTCTCTTCTTCAATTTACTCTGCCTGTCTCCGTAAGGAGGAAGAGATGCAGTTTCTGTTTGGAAGGTGGCTAAAGAGATGGTACCATTTGCTCTCTGTGTAAAAAGGTATTATGTGGTACAGTGCATGTGGAGGAGATAAAGGAGCAGAGCTGTAAAAATGTGTGTGTATGTGCAGCATATGGATTCAACCTGTCTCTGCCAGCATCTATTGCTCTGACCTAAACAATATGAGGCATTTGAATGTTAATCAAGGTGGCTGCTGGTTCTGTCCCAGTTTGAGCAAGAGCCATTGGAGGCAATTTCACAGAGCTTGAAGGGAAGGAGTGGGGTGAAGGAGGGAGAGAGGGGGGTGCCTCTGTGAAAGACAGGGAGAGATAGCCTTTCTCTAACTCAACAAAAGACAAGCAAACCTGTGTGCAGTTGAAGGAGGGGTGGCTGGGGGAAGGTTATGAGTTGTCTTATTATGGAGAAGCTTGAACAGTCATCTGTACTTGATGGAAGCGAGAGAGATTGCAGTTGGAGCTGCAGAAGCGCTGCCTCCGTGATTGGATTAATAGAAAGGGAAGATGACTCTAGAATGGCTTCCATTATCTGCACTACAAAGGGATTAGTGTGGGTTTCAGAGAAATTAATGGCTTTTGAGTTAGTGCAGAAATACTAATGAATGTCAGGGCCAGAGATGTACGGTGAACAAAATTGGATCTCTTTTAGTGTGTCCGTATGTGTACATCTATCCATTTGGGCTATCAAAGTGTGCTTTTTCTCTACCATTTTGGGTTATAGGTTAGGCTTTCAGTTTTCATATTTAGCTGAAATACTCTTGAGTCGTTTATTGATATGCAAGGTATAGTTATACTGACCTTTTTAGACCTAGTGCCAAACTAGCAATTTTTTAAATTGTTGTTATGGTTTTAGCCATATCTGCAGGAAATCTCTGTAGATGGAGTGCTTTGAGCATGGTGTTAAAAGCAGGCTCCATTCTGAGTATGTGGGTGAATGGGGAAGCTGAGCTGTCAAGGTGAAACCTAAGTGCCTTCTTTTTGTTAGGGGGGCTGCAAGGTGCTATCCTTCCCCCATTTTTAACCTCCATGAGATCTCCATACCAACATTAAGTATATCAAGCAATTAATTTTCATGTATTTTATTAAGTTTAGCTGGAGCTTGTCTACTTAATCCTTATAAATCATTAAAAGTTGGTCTTTGTTGAAGAGCTGGTAAAAGCTTTTACACTGCTGCTATTCTGCTTCTTTCTCCTGCCCATAGAAGCAGCTGGGAATTAGCTACAGGAATCCTTCCAGCCAAAGGCAGGAGCATCTTCTTAGAATGAAGGTTACAACCCAAGGTTGCCCCAGTTGGTATCAGAACCTCCTGGACAGTAGCTAAGTTCCTCAAATACTCAAGAGTGCCTGCCCCTCTTTGTGCTTTGGGAGGACAGACAGACTCACCCCTTAGCCAGCAGTGGTGAGAGCTGTTTGGCCAACAATCCTGGCCATGGCTGGGAAGTCCAGTACAACATAGGGATGTAGTTTCTATACAGGCCTGATTTTGTTTCCAAGCTTCATCCTGTCTAGATGTTTGTTCTCTTAGCTCTGTGTTGCAGACATCCTCAGTATACTCAGTATACTCAGCTTGTTCGAGTGTGGCCTGTTAACATGAGTGTAAATGGTTAAGCTGAGATGCTGAAAACGTTTTATGCCTCCAGCTATCCCTGTTTCAAAGGCTGTCAGCCCCAGGGTAGAAATCTGGAGTAGACCAGCTCTTGTATTGCTGTGGTGTGTAATGCTTGTGTTAAGGTCAATTGATGCTGATTTTGTTGTGACCTAATTATGCTGGGCAGTGGGTGAGGAGCTGTTTCCAGGTGGCTACCTTGCTCTTGTGCCAGGAATAGCAGAGTCCAAGGGAGATAGACAGTCGGAGGTAGAAACCTTTACTTGTGTCTGCCAATTCTGTCACTGTTTGTAAATAAAGACCCAACACGGGTACCCTTACTGGAAGGGTGAAGTAGAACTCAAATGGGAGTAAGTGTTTGTTCCTCAGGCCTGGGCTGTTTTGGGGTGCCAAGTGTTACAATTGGTATTACAGTGTAACAGTGAATGCCTCTGAATTTATAAAGGGGCCAACAAAAATTGCCTATAGCCGCATGCCTAGCCCAAGGTGAAAATGTGAATCTTGCCTGTGGTGGCTGCAGTGGTGCAGATCAGATTGGAACAAATTTTGTATGGAAAATTTTTAAAAAAAAACTCGGAAATGTTTTAGATAATTTCTTTTAAATTTGCATCCTTTTAGTGCTTGGAATGATTTGTGTAACATGGCTGGTTTTCTGTGTATGAAGAAAATTCCCCTCGACTTTGCCTTGGGCTAGGGTTTGTGAAATGATCTGCTCCAAAGCACCTGGAGTGCTGAGATGCTCAGGTGTATGTGTTTGAATCCCTCTGGGCAGCTTCTTACTTTTCATTTTTGGTTGTATCTGCTACTCCTGAGCCTGGTTCTCATAAATCAGCAAAACTCTGGAGTAAAGAGCTGCACAAAATGTTCTGGTCCCTGGTTGTGCTGAAATGTGGTAAGAGACTGTGTGTTGGGCAGTTATGCATTTGCTGGTTCAGTGCCGGTTCCAGGTGCTGTACCCAGGCAGCAGGGTTGTTCCAGCCCATTCCAGCAGCCCCTCCACAGGACACAGCTGTGCCCATCAGCCACAGGGGGGCCTCTTTGGCAGAGCATATCTCAGGAAGGGCATAGCACTGGCAGCTGTGTCAAGAGCAGCTAGCTATGGATCAGAGGATGAGAATGTGCTCCAGCCCTTGGGGAGAACATGGTGCAGCAGGATGTCCCTGCAGGCCTCTGTGGGACCCCATGCTGGAGAATATGGAGATTTCCTGAAGGAGCTGTGGCCACAGAGAGCTCGTGCAGGGGTATGTTTAACCTGAAGGACTGCAGCCCCTAGAGAGGACCATGCTGGAGCAGGGGAAAGGTGTGAGAAGGAGGGAGCAGCAGAGGTGTGACCAGATACCAGTGTTCCCTTAACCTCTGAGCTGCTTAGTATAGCGGAGGCAGAGGTGGTGTGTGAAAACATGAAGTTGAGCCTGGGAAGGCTTGTTCAAGAGAGGGTGAGCTGTTTTGATTTGACTGTGTTTCTGAGGGTCAAAATCTGTTTTAGCTGGCAATAGATTACTTGATAGTATTGTCCACTTCTGGACTGGGTTTTGGGAAACCTCTTATGTTTTGTTGGTCTGCCATTATTGTCCTGGATATATCAGGAAAATTGCTTTGTTTCCCTGTCTCTATGTTTCTTTGTTCCCTTTTTGTGGGGTGTTTTGGTACCTCTGGGTAAAAGAGTGCTACATTCTCCGTGGCTCAAATGTAGAGTTAGTGCTTGTGTTTGATAATTATAACCTATTAGATGAAGATTCTCTCTGTGATTCTATCCTCAGATATGCTGTGTATGGGTAGGAGAGATGTAGAAGCCAGAATGATATAGTCATTTCAGACAATTAAAAAAATAATCATAATATTCTAATTTTTTTTCCTCCAGAACACAAGACAGTGTTCCCAAATCTTCTGAAGAAGGGATACTTGGAAGTTAGAAGAGACAATGACAGCTACTGGCAAACCTGCTATGCTGAGCTCTCCCAGTACAAACTGTACCTGTATTGCTTGGACAGCAGTGGCAACCAGACTCTTCCCACCATGTATCCACTCATGCGTTTTCAAAGGGTCACTGTTACTGGTGGCGTTGAAACCAAGGTGGTGGACACTGTCCTGTCAGACAGCTCACAGCTACAGCTGAAGGCAGAGTCCTCGTGGGAGACTTTGGACTGGGGACAGAAACTTTGGGAAGCGGTGCGTGCTTCTGTGCCTGCTTTTACAAGACAGCAGGAGAAACTGGAGAATGTGCCAAACCCTGAAAATAACAGTGACCTTTCTCAAACTAATGGATTATTAGAGAAGCCTGTGGAGCTCTTCCTATCCATGAATTTGACTGAAAACACTAAGGAGTACCAAAATATTCTGAAATCAGGGACTCTTTACAGGTTAACTGTCCAGAATAACTGGAAGGCATTTACTTTTGTCTTGAACAGGTCTTATCTCATGGCATTTCAACCCGGTAGGCTTGATGAAGATCCCCTGCTGAGCTACAATGTGGATGTGTGCCTGTCGGTGCAGACAGATCCTCAGGATGGCTGTGACTCTTGCTTTCAGGTCATTTTCCCCCAGGACGTGCTGCGCCTGCGCGCAGAGACGCGTCAAAGGGCCCAGGAGTGGATGGAAGCGCTGAAAGCAGCAGCCAATGCTACTCGAAGTTTAACTCAAAACCCACAGGTCACACTTAGGAACAAACCTGCAGATCGGCCATTTGGGAATGATCTTAGAAAGACCAAGCGCCAGTCTGTGACCACCAGCTTCCTGAGCATCCTGACCACACTGTCTCTGGAGAGAGGGCTCACAGTTCAGAGCTTCAGGTGTGCAGGTGAGCAGCCAGGTTGCAGCATCTGCACCTACACGCCCTCTGCAGGAAAAGAAAATCACTTGAAAGAGCATGTGTGTGTTTTAGCAGCACAGCTGTTCCCTGCCTCTCATTGTGGCTGCAGTTAGCCTTTCTCTCTGTCAAATGTGGAGAAAAACCTATGGGATATTCAGAGGTTCATTTGCTTTCGATGAGCAGTGCTAAAACATTAGATCCTGCTCATACAGCACTACATGGGGTAGGGCTGCCCTGCAGGGTGGCTGAGCTGTTTTCTTGATTCAGGATGCTGTAAAAGTGGTCCAGAATCAAAGGGCTTTGAATTCATTTGTTGTCTGACTCTAGTCCCATAGGCAACATCATGTTTTTATCCAGTTTGGGAATGAGGTGAAAACAGAGAGGACCTGTGTAAATGCAGTTCATTGTCATTACTTTAGCAAGGGCACCTGTGTGGAGCAAATTTGGGCAGCTTATGCCTAAACTATAGTCTCTGGCTTGCTTTAGTTACCATTCACTTAGAAATTGGCAGCTCAAGCAGAAGCAGCTCTCTTGGAGACTTTTTCTCCTGTGTTATGGGAGCTGTGATGGTCCTGGCTCCTCCCCATGCTGCTTTGGGGTGTGATTCTCATGTTGCTCTGGAACCACACATGAGTCTAGGGTGTAACTGTGTGGGCCCAGGACCTGGTGGATGGCCTGGATCCCTTCCAGGGGAGACCTAGGTCCTAGAAGAAGACTGCGCTCAAAATTGACTGTGGGTGCAGTTGGGTTTGTGCTTCTCTGCTAGTCAGCTGCAGGTCATGTTCCTGCTCGTCTCTCCACGGTGCATGGGCACCCACCTGGCAGCTGGAGCATTGTGAAGGTTGGCATCATTGCAGTTAATGATTTGGTCACAGTATTTGGGCTTCTGCCTGAATTCAGCTCTGTTCTTGGCCACATTTTTTGTGATTTGATGTAATTTGCTTTATATTTTGCTTCATCCTCTGACTGAGGTTCAGGATAGTTTCAAGTGAATGTTTTCAATGACCTCTTCTAAAATAGGATCAGGCCCTGGGATGGCAACAAAATATATGTCTCCAATGTGAGATGGGTTTTAGTCTTGCTTTATGTAGTATGGGAGCAGACTTTTCTCTGGAAAGGGTGGATTCCCTCTCCCAAACATGGGATGATTAATCTCCACTCATCTATTCCCTGCAGAAATAAGGTTCTCTGACCATGGTTGCATGATGTCTTTTCCTGATACACCTGAGGCATTCCCAATACTCCTGTGGTCTCCTTTTAGTCTGCCAAACTGAACAAATGTTCTTGTGCAGAGAAACTCCTCTTGAGTTTTGGAGGGTCTGTGGGAAGCTGGTCTCTGGGATTCTCTGTCCCCGAGGATGAGGATTCACAGGACTTTCTGTAGGAGCAGATCCTTTGTCATTCCTGAGACCCTTAGAGCCGGCTGGAACTTGGAGCTGTTACCATGGGGTAAAGAAAGAAATTATTTTAGTTACAACTGGAAGAAACTGGGGAAACTTGTTTGGCTCAGAAAAGTTTGTGCTGAGGAGGCACACGGGCAAGCTGAGCCTCTCCTTGTTCCTTGCTCCCTGCGGGCAGTTGTGCCGTTCCGGGCATGGGCTGCTGTTTAACCTGAGGGGCCTGCTGTTGGTAATTACGGCTTGCAGGCATTGAGAGCGGTTTTCCCCAGGGCTGCTGGGAGGGGTGAGCTTGGAGAAAGATGTGGAGGGGGGAGGAAGAAAAGTTTTGCTGTGAATTCTTCAGCCATTTAGTGCAAATTCCTGTAATTACCGTCTTTGTGTCCTGTCCCAATGGCACATAATACAGCAGAAGCCTTTCCTAATTGAGACCTTACAGGAGGTACAAATCCCTCCTTTGTTCAGCCTGACAAATTAGTGCCAGAAAGCGGCAAGGTCCGAGTGGGAATCAAAGGCAAGCAACACAAAGATGGAACTTACGGCTACAGTAATAACCCTCTCTAGTCCTGCAGGGGTGGGAGGGAAGGAAAAGTAATGACCAATGAAAAATGATGGGTTTTTTGTTATAAATTCCCTTGACATGACAGCACCTCAGGGCTGCTTTATTTATTTAGGAAAAGCGATTAAATAGTAATACAACAGGGCAGACCATTGTCTCTCGAGCTACCCCCCTTTCTACAGACCCCTGCTGCCTTGGCTAATTGATTGACAATGAACCTCTGATAAAGAAGGTTGCTGGGAGGACCTGATGGGGACAGGCTTTTTAAAATTTATTTTCTCTTTGCAGTCTTTGTGGGTTCCCCTCCCCATTTTTGTTTTGTTTTGTTTTGTTTTTCCTGTTTGAAATGCTCTCTGCATACCCCTTTCCTTTTCTCCATCAGTAAAAGCTTTTCAAGGAATTAGTCCCAGACAAACAGCTGATATTCACAAGCAGGTAGGGAAGAATGTGAAGTCTGTGCCTCGCTATTGACAGGTTTATCTTGGAGTCTGACTAGCACTTTTGGACTCTCAATATAAGCCAGGGCGATGGTGTCAGATGTAGTGGTGGGGCAGGGAGGACAAACTTGATATCCCGGAGTCAAAAGGGCAGTTTGAAAAAAGTTGTCTTTTGCTTTACTAGCAGATACAAAAGCTTTTCTCCACAATTCTAATTCTGTTTCACTGCAGAGGGCAAGGCATTATTTGTTGTAATTTGAAAAAAACTGCATGAACAGGTCACTGATTAGCAGTGGAGAGGCAGGGAGTTTATAAACGCTTTTAATTTTGCAGCCATTATTATATTTTTGGCTTAGACAAAGCCTTTTAGGGAAAAGGTAGGCATTTCTCCTGGAGGAGTTCTCCTCGAGGTCTGTAAGGAGCAAATATCCCCAGGTGCCCTTCACTATCGTTATTTCTTTGTCATGTGGCATGACTTTTCCCTAGATGGGGAGGACAAATGGCCTTTGTCCTTTCCTCCTGTTTTTGCATAGCTCCTGTTCTTTTGATGGCTCTCTTCTGTTTCACATTTTGTTTTCTTTCCCCCTGTCCTTTATTAAAACAGATGCTTTATCCAGAGAAGTCAGTTGTGTCTGCCAGGAACTCTTGTTACTTAGACAGCAAGTTGTAATGGATGTGGGAATTTCTGCCTTCTGGAAAATGTGCTCTGCACCATTTCATTTGTCTGTGTAGCTTTCCTTGCTCCTCTTCTAGGGTGCCTTCTGTCTTTTCCTCCCTGCTTTCTCCGTGTCCCCTCACTTGCCAAAATGATAAATACTGCTATTAGGGTTTGAATGACTTGGCTGGCTGAGCTGAACACTAGGTGCAGAGAAGCCAAGGTTAGTAAATGTGCTATTTCCTGAGCTTGCAGCCCTGTCAAATGAAGCAGCAGGTGGAGAGTTGTTGTCTTTCAAGGAATCATTCTGCGCTCAGTGCTGTGATCATGTGTGTAGAGTGAGGACAGCCCAGTACAACATGTGTGGGTCATGCAATCTGTGCTCTATCTCAGCCCCTTGGTCTGGAATCCGTCCCTACTGCAGTAAAAATAAAATTCCTTTTTTTTTTCTCCTTAATGAAAAGAAAGTGTTTCCTAATAGCCTGCAAGCCAGCAAGTGCAATTTAAAAACAAAACAAAACAGTTATGTGTGATGTCAACTTTGTTCAACTTCCCAAGGCATCATCAAAAAGCCTTACAGTTAAAACTTCTCAAATACAGATAGTTGAGAAGCATCCTTGAATTTAGCAAATACTTAATGAACGGTCATTACACTCAATGCTCATTTGTAGCATGTCACTAAAATAAAAATGCTAGAGGATAAACCCTAGAAAATGCAGCACAATAATAAAATACCATAAGGTCCTTTGGAAGGTTTTCAGCACTCTTGTCACATTTCAGTTCTGAATAACCATTGTTCTCACCTGTCCAGGGCTTTTAGGATTGTGCTTTTTCTAAGCGCTGTATTTGTTTTGTGCTTGGTTTCGTTTCAGTTGATCTCTTTCTTCCAAAGCTTCAGCAGCTTTTTACCTTCCTTGTATTTGAGACTCTGTAAAATCCCCTAGGAATGTTTTGCACTGTAAAGGTTTTATTGTTTAGGTATCTTCACTTTAGGTGTTAGTCTTCTAGTCTTGTGTGTGACTTTCAGGCCCTATTTCTATTCATTTAAAACTGCCAGCAGTGGGATTTCTAAACCAGCTGAGCAGAAAAAAACCCCATGGTCTAAGTTAGTATTTGGAAAATACACCATGTTTAAACAAGGTCACTTGTTTAAAAGTCACTTGTATTTCCAAACAAGGGAAAAGGGAATTTGTGTAGCAGGCAACACTTTATTTGCAGTGGACCTACATGCTTTAAAACATGAGCTTGCTGGGCCACAGTGCTTTGCCATATGACAGCTCGTTTTGGAAAAAGATTGGAAGATACTGCGTGCTTGGGTTGATCAAACCTGTTTATCAGTGATCAGTTATGATCACAGCCAGGTAATGTTCATTGATGAGTTTTTCAGTGCAGTTCTAGGATGGCATGACTAGAGGAAGTGACAGTGAAAACTATCAGCCTTGTCTGGTAGAAGTAGGGTCCTTCACCCTCCTGGGATTTGACTGATGCCTTCACATAGTGAGATTTTCACCTTCATGGGATTCGGTTTGGACTTGGCCTGCTGCTGCCTGGATCAGTTTGGTGCCTGTTCTGTGCCCTGATGTGCACTTGCAATCGACTGGTGTTTAAGTGACTTCTTTGTCTTAGCCCTGCAAGAGGAACTGCTGATACAACTGTCTTGGCTGCTGAATCTACATATTCCTCCTGGCAGCCTTGAAAGGAGCCTTTTCTGCCTGTATGGGGTTAGATGACCCCATTGCTCTAATCTGCCCCTGTGAGCAACTCTGCAGGTTTTCAGTGCATTCTTGTGCTAATTTATAGTACTATTGTGAGCTCAGTTCTGCCAGGTGTGAACGTGTCTCTGCTGTAAGCATATGCTGTTTGTTCCTGGCTATGCCTTGTTTCTTCCTGGCTTGTGGATGCTAGGTATGAGTTCCACTGTCCCTGAAGAGCTCTTGGTTGTCTAGGGACCTTTTTGGTCCATTTTTTTGTATGAAACTAGTCTTGAGGGATCTTTTGACATAGTTTAAAGAAAAGAATGCCCAACCCAGGGAGTCTGAATGTCCAAGTCTCATGTTTGTTGAGACGGAAAAAAGCTACATTTGGACAAAAGGAAGTATTTTTCAGACCTGAAGACCAACACTTATACACCACCCCCACAGTTCTTCTCTGGAGAACCCAGAGGTTCTTCATGAATTGTGTGCAAGAGAGAGAGAGCTTTATTTGTTGGGCTGGCATCTTCTAAATCAGTCAAGTCAGTTTTTGCTACTAAAGGCCTTCCTGTACCAGAAGGGCGCAGGTATCTGCACAACACTTTTTCTGCAGTTGCAGTTTATACCAGGTTCCTGAGTTGGTTTGGGCCATGGCTGTTAATTTAGTTTCTTAAGAAAGCAAAGCTTATATTCCAATGCCGTTTGCTCAGTTTTACCCTTGCCCCATAAATTTTGGATCTACCTTGCTGTTCTAACAAAATTTGACAGAGGAGAAGAGGTGGCAAAGATGTGTAAATCTCGGAGGTGTCACAGAAGCCAGCATCACAGGGAGCCTGTCCTAGTACTGCTGTGGAAAAAATTCCTGTGAAGTGCACTGTGCATTTGTTTGGCATCAGAGTGTCCTTGCAGATGTGCAGCCTTGAGGGACAAACACTGAAGGAAAATGGCTGCTTTAGGGTCCACTGCTGCAAAACTAGGGCTTTTATGTGTGTGTTGGCAAGGCTCTCCCTCTTCTGTTGCGTGCCAAAGTAGTGTGTTATTGCAAAACTATTACATGTGGATCAAATCAGGGCCAATGTAAAAGAAATTACAGAACAAACCAGAGGCCAGCTGGTAGGAAGGGTTTAGGTTCTCAGTCTGGTCTTCTGCAACATCTACAGTCTCTGGTATGTACCTGTACTTTGTAAATCTGGATAGTTCCATATGCCCAAAGCAGTGCTGTGATAGTGATGTACGACCAAGAAGAAATTCAGCCAAATAGCGTTGGTAAAAATATGTAACCACACTTACTACACAATTGTTCCTTCTGTTAAAAGGAGATACAAAGCCAGTTGTGTATTCAAACAGAAACAGCTGGTTATTTCTAGGTATGCTAATGCTGTATCAAATAAATGAAACTTGGCAACCCAGGTAGCCCTCAGTCTAAGTCAAGGAGTGAGCAGTGCAGGCAGGGGTAAGTGGTCTTCAAACTAACTGCAGAGCAGAAATGAAAACTGGGTTAGAGACTCATTTTGCTAAATGATCTGGCTGAGGGTGCTGGCACCAGTGTCTGTTCCGATACACAAATGGCTGGCCTGCTCTTTGCTCTGTTCTCTGGTCTACTTTCTCTGTATGTAGAACCAAGCAAGAATGTAATTGACTGTACCAATAGGAATGCCATTATTAATTATGCTTACATTATCTCCTTACTTCTAGCTGGCAGGCAGGCAGGCATCAAGAGCCCAGAGAGTGTGCTCAGTTCCCATTCCTGACCAAAGAGTTGGTGAATTACTGAATCCCACCAATAAATCATTCCATGGTAGGTCCCATTTCCTTCTCTCAGGAAGCACTTTCAGAGTCTCAGCAAAGCACCAGATACTGCAGAGCAGTGATCTATGCTTGGCATCTTTCAGATGCACCAAATTCTATGCCATGAGACCTAAACATGACTTGGACATCAAGGGCTGAGTGTTGTCTTATGATCATTGAGCCAGGAATGATCTCTTGGCTTAAGCCCCCGTGCTAGAAAGGCAGCCAGGCTTCCTATGGAGCAGAATNCAATCCTATAAAGGGGCATGGGGAAAAGAATACCAGATTAGTTTGAGGTGTGTGGTGTTCTTCCTCAGCACTGTTCTCCTGTGAACACAAGGAAAGGATTTGAAAATGTGCAGTAGGAGAATGCAGACTGGCCATGTGTTATAAGTATCACAAATAACAGCTTATGTGTAAAACATGTCTTCAAAGCTGTTTGTAACTTCCTCAGAGCATATTCTCTGGGAAGAATATAACTTTGCCACCTCTTAGCATTTGACACTAAAGGTAGAAAAACACATCTTCTGATGAGACTCAAGTGGGGGGGAAATCCAAGCACATAAAATCCAGTTTTCAAATGTATATGTGTGTTGCTTGTCATTTGACACAGCTAGGATTTTTAGTTCTTATTTAGTGATGAAATGTTGCTCTCGACTTATACATGTGAAGAGCAAGCTTACACTTTGACTTTTAAGTTTTGGTGTTATATTTGAAGGCTTGACTACTATTAGTTTTGCTGGGAAGGCAGAATTTAGCTGTGTAAGCTGCAGCATGCCTGTCTGCTGTCTTCTACAAAGGACATGTACAATGCAGGCATGCAAAATATTCTGTATGCACCCATGTGTGCTATCACCTGACTTCTTTTCAGCATGGGGGTGGGGGGGGGTGTTTCTTGATTGTTGATTTTCACAGAGAAAGTCCCAGCTCTGTGCATTCAGAATGACTGATATGAAGGTTTTATTCTCTTCACCTACCCCCAGCCATCTAAATACTGGATTTCTACACCAATCCAGTCTTTGCTGATTGGAAGAAAGACTGGATGCCTAGGGAATAATTCATCTCATGTGCCTTGGAGAGCTGCTCTGAAGCTGGGTGCTTGTCAGACATCTCCAGTAGGGTGGGATGGGTCACTGTCTGGAGTGTCCAGTCTCCCCAGCCCAGAGCCAGCAAGCCTATACAGCTAAGTCAGCTGAGCTAGAATGTGTAAGACAGGAAAGACAGGCCTATGCATTGTACCTTCAAATGGTGCTAAGAAAGATGGAAGATCTGTTATTTTAGCACTTAGTCCTGAGCTGTAGCTGATAGTCAAGGTTTCCATTGTCTTGGAACAGTTGGGCCATCCT
>VZUA01059663.1:12849-23370 GCA_013401035.1 Horornis vulcanius
AAACAAACAAGCAAAAAGATTAAAAAATACATAAAATATCTACATTTTTCTTAGTCAGAAAGGAAGAAACTTAGATTGAAATTAGAATATGAGAGTCATAAAAGACTCTTAATAATCTGCTAGTTTTCCGTTTTTTGGTGCTGAATATAAATCACATTCCTCACTCTAAAATACCAGAGAGTTTAACAGAGATGAAAAAAGTTCTATACAAATTACTTTGTATTTTGTAAAATTTGATGAAGAATGATATAAAACTTCATAGCTGTTGAACTTGCATGCTTTAGAACCCTACAAATTAAGTATTTTTTTTAAGATTAGACGGTATTGTAGCATTAAAAACCTTTCCAGTAGGGAGCAGTATGTGTGTCTAAAATTCTGCTTTCCAAACAACATTTTACAAAGCAGAGAAAGAGGGAAGTAGAGCTTGCCTGAGTGAGGACTGCTCTCTCCCAGGTCTGTGCAATGCCAGACATGCTTTAAGGCTTCACAAGCTCTGCCAGGATAGCAGAGCTAGGAATAAGCAACTTCTTTGGCATGCTCCTCGTAAACTTTACACATAAATTAAGTAGTAATGAGTCTTGCTTATCTTCAGGGCATTAGCTTGTGCCTCAGAGCTCCTACTCTCTTCAGGGTAGAGGTCAGTGTCAGCACTGCCACCTTTGCTGCACTGCAGGGACATAGAGGGGCTACCAGAATAGGTTGGAGCAGATGTTTCTCTTAAACATGCTCGTTAACAGGATGTTCACTCTGTGTACTCTAATCTCTGACAACTTTTTCATGCCAGGATTTCAGTCAGTAAAAGGGGATATTTCTGCCTCTGTGTATGCTGGGGAAGCATAAAATGAACTGGGCTCAGTTCTCTCTTTTCAGGGAGTATTAATCTTCAGTAATTCAGTCCAATACAATGGGGACATTTGTTTGAACACAAAGCAACATGCTGAATCCTCTCTTTCTCACGGTTTTGTGCTATTCTGGATTATGTTCAAGAATCTGATAATGGAGCAGAACCTCTGGAATTCATAATGGCAAAGGACACAGTGAACATATCTAGTAATTTGAACAACCTTGTAAGTGAGCCTTTTGTTTCTGGGTTATGTTTTCTGTGTTCTTCACCCCATAGAATATTTGTTCAAAAGAAATCCCTGGAATCATCTCAGAGATAATGGCATTAAGAAATAGTTTTAAAAATGAAGCATTAAAACTTGAATGGAAAATGGTTGTGCATGCAATAAAGAACATGAAAACACATAGCACTACATGTACAGAGGTAGGGAAAGTGAGAGTGAACAGAGGAACCAGTTAATACCTTACAATCCAACCTACAGAGTCGCCCTTCATGTGCCACCATGTCACCTGGAGCCTGTAGGAAGTATGGCCTGAAAAAGCGTTCTTGAACTGCCTCTTTGTCTCCTTCTGGCACCCGGGGTCGTGTTCTGCAACACAAAAATCCTATGTGTGTGTTTGGAAGTCAAATTGTTTTTCCTAACAGTTAAAAAAAAGTAAGAAATTGAGGGAAAGGATGGAGAGATAGCTTGAGTTTCACAAAAGGGCAGAAAGAAATGGACTGATTGTAATTTAATTCTTGCATATTTTCCATTTAGAAAGATTATCAAATTAACTATATCATGTAGTATATCCTTAGATTCCCAAGCTGGTCTTTGCTTCTTTTTGCTTCTTTTGGCTGAATTTCATTTTGCTAATCCATCCCTTGCCTTTAGCTCCACTACAATAAGTAATTGAAATTGTACTTAAACCTCCCTGTATTTGAGGATGACCTTCAAAAACATAGAAGTGACCTGTTGGGAGGGAACTGCTGCTGTTATTTCCATTTTACGATTGAGAACTGAAGTTCAATGAATGCAGTGGTTATTTTGGATGCCTTCAGTACAAAGCATAAAGAAGGTCTGCAGGACTTTTTTCTTTCACCTGTGAGGCTGAGTTGTTGATATTCGTCCCCGAAAAGGGACACTCTGAACCATCAGGTGTCCTGAACAACTGATCCTCCCCTGCAATTCACAATGGAAACAGAATTAATAGTTGGTTAATGGCTTACTTCATTTTAAAGTATAAATATTGAACACTTACAGTGCATTGGAATTCATTTTTATAAAGGAGCTGAACTATAGTGAGAATACCACTTCCCCAAAGCAAATGCTGTTAGCCTGCAGTTGGGGCAGGGGTTTCTCAAACTCTTCAGGCTGTGGCAATGCATTTAGCAGTGTTGCCTGTCCCTGCTTATTTATTCATGCCACAGGTACTGTCTGCTTTGGTAGGACCTTTGTACTGGCCTACTTTTAAATGCAGCTGTGTAGATACTGAAAAGAAAAAGAATTTTTTTTAAGAAAGAAGAACATTTTTTAACTGGAAAAAGTTGCTTGATGAGTGTGCTTCTCAATAAACAGCTAAGCTAGCACATGGGGTCAAGCAGAATGGTATAAGGGAGTGAGATTATTTGCAGATCCACATCTTTGTATCCTGGATAAAGATTATACTTGTGTTTGGTAACAGTTCCAAATTTGATGTAACTATTTGTTTGTTCCTGCTCTGTTCTTTCTGCCTAAAACATCATGCCTGTGTTGTCAGCACATCTCAAAATGTACCTATCAGCAACTGAGAGTGGGAAGGAGGTAGGGCAGGAGTCACAAACATGAAAAAATTACCATGGTGCTTTTGACTGTCTGTCTAATAGGGGAGTAGTTTCATCAGTCATCTTTACATAGTTTCCTCTCCTATGCTCTGAAGCACCTGATTTGTGATATAGTCACCACTTGGTGTCAAAGTATGTGGCCTAATTTTTGTTCCTATTAATGTACATTAGAAAAAGATGAAACAAGCATTTTTGTAAAAGGGAATAAAACACCTTACTTGTGGGTTTGCAGCCATAATTGTATAGTTGCCATCATCATCATTAGTAGCAGCTTCAATATGTAAAGAACATGTTCCATCTTCTTCTCTGTTCATTTTGAAATGTGTGTTTTTCTTTGAAATCTGCTTGCCATCCTTGAACCAGTAGACCTGTAGTGATCAGACACACCCCCATGACTTAACAGTGACTAGAAAAATAACATAAATTGAGTGATAGCTAATAAAATTTTAGAATATAATAAACTTTGCAGATCAGTTATGATGTGAAACAGCATGGTTCCTGGGGAACTCAAGAAGCTGCGTTTCATAGCTGGGCCTGTCAGATTCTCTTTTCTTGGCTCTAGGCACGTTACTGGTTAGATAATTTCTCATCTTTCTGAGAAGTTCTGGGGGCTGTGCAGGTGTATGTCTCCTGCAGTCAGGTGTTTTGATTTCAAGGCCTGATGGATGCTCAGGAGCAGATACTGTTATCTTAGAAAGGTGGGGGAAATGATTCATTTGGGAGCTCTCCCCACAGAGCCCTGTGCTTTGGAGGGATGTACAGACACTAGTGGGGAGTTGGGTTCTGTTCCTTTACCAGTTACAATGAGAATGACATACCTTGGGAACAGGTATTCCAACTATTTTGCAGGTGAATGTAATAGGGGATCCTTCCATTACCCGAAAATGCTTGAGTCTCTTATCAAAGATGGGAGCTATGTATTTGCCTGTAGGGATTTCCTCGTGTTGGACTTCATCGTCTGATTCATCCACCGGTGTCCGCTCAAGGCGAAATTCGATTTCATTCATCAGCCTCTGCTCAAAGCTTGAAATCCTGTACTCCTGCAGGGTGAGAGAGGCACAGGTGTGAGCAAAACCAGTCATGTCCTGGGGTAGTTGCAGCCATTGACACTTCTAGACTCATTCTACAGCAAGTGAAAATAAAAAAGCCCAAGTTCACCTAGGACATCCTGGAACAGTCTGAATTTGGTTTGGGGGCACAGATACTGCATCATGAGTCTGCACTGTGTAATCACACTGAGTGTTTTCATGGGCAGCAAAAGAAATCAAACATGTAATTACTCTTAGTCCCTGTAAAAAAAAAATTATATTCTTGCACGCTGTTGATTAAAAGAAATCATTAAAACATACCAACACCTGCTAATTATAGAAACAAATACCATATATTTTAGTTCGTCATTAAATAAGGAAAACTATACCTACTTAAAGAGAAAATTAGGAAGAAAGGGAAATATTTTCAGAGTAATTAACTTCAGGTTAAAGTTGGTCAGATTTCTCGCTGGTGTAACTGAGAATGCAAGATATTACATTGAAATTCTTAGAAGATTAAACAGATTATGCAATAAACCCAGCATATGCCTACATAAATAAGCATTTCCAGATGAGTTTGATGTCATTATGAACTTTCTCCTGATCCCCTGAATTCAATTAGAAACGTCTCATCACTTAACTGTTTTGCATGAGGAAATCTCCTGTCTAGACCAGGAGGCATTTGACCAAATGTCTCTTGCTCTGACTTGTGAAGCCTCAGACCAAGAACCAGCTTCAGTTTGTGCCTCCAAACCAGTGTTTTTCCTGGGCATGGAGGAGCACTACAGCTACACCTGGGTGGATTGCTCAGGTAGCACACTCTGCCCACTGCACTGGCATACACACCTGCAAGAGCTCCTTGCTAAAGTCATTACCAACTGCCTTTGTTGGGGGAAATCTTGTATTGCCTGTAGAAGACAAATCAATTTGCTCAAACCTGGATTTGTGCAGGTTTTAAGCCCAGAGTTTGCATTCCTGCTTCTACTGAAAATGGACTTTTAGAAACCAACAAGTAGTAAATAAGGGTATAGCCAATCCTTAGATATATACAATTTGCATCTTGTCTGAAATCTTATAGAAAGTTAATTAAAGAACCAGCAGATATCCCAAAACACTGGCAATTACATCCCTGGTCATTTAGCCATTCAATCTTACTGCTGATTATGCTCTTGACCAACAGTTTCCAGATAGTAGGGAGAAAAGATGGAGAGGCAGCAAAAACATTTAGCTGACAAATTCTTCTGCTTTCTTCAGGAGACCAAGGAGACAGAAGTGGCCAAAAGTTTAGACATTACAGTGGAGTTTTGAGGAGACAGGGGTTTGTAAGACTTGGGGGTGAGAGGAGGAAAATGTGGCAGCCACAAAGGGGAAAAGGCTGGAAATTGCTATGGTGGAATAAACACCCTGGTAGTATTTGATTTTGGAACTAGTGGTAGATGTGTGTTTTCATCTAAAATGTCTGTGTTTGGGAGGTTGCTTGAAGTTTAGCTATGGTAGGAAAAGGCAGCCAGCTTGGAGTAGGTAGGAAAGGAATTTGGTGAATGAAGTTGCTCCTCCTTGCAGTGGTCCCTTGTTCTCTGATGCTGCAGGGCTGTTCATTCCATGCAGCTTCAGAGCAGTGTGGGGAGGTGCAAGGTTCCGGGAGCATTCTCAGGGAGCTGAGGTTGCTGAGGCCACTCCAAGATCCCTTCCTTTCCTTTAACACCTTCCCCCACTCTGCTCTCTGAGTTTCCTGCGAGCCCAGCTGTGCCAAGCAGAGCTCTGAGCTGGCTGCTCTGTCCCTGTGTGAGAGGTGCCAGAGGCTGGGAGCCAGGCATGCCGTGGTACCAGCACCTCCTCAGGGGCTTGGCCAGAGGCTGGGGAGCACCAAACAGCCTGATAGAGTTTCACCTCCTTCAGCTTTTCTTCTCTCATGCAGCAGGTCTCAGCAAATTGCTTTATAGATCAAATTCTCATCTCATTAAAGCCAGTGTAAAACTGGAGTTTCTCTGATTTCTCACCAACCAACCTGATCATTTTCCCATGTCGGGGCAAGAACTGGTTCTAGAGTTCCAAGGAAAAGTTAAGCGATCAGTGTTCTACCCTTGCTACTGAGAACAGGCCTGTGTCTTTTTAGGAAGGCAGAATCATGTAAGGATCAGGGAGTGGCTGCTGTAGCAGAGGGAAGTGATGGGGCTGGAAAGGCATTGCCATTACACTCTCAAGGCATCTCGGTAATGTGAAAGGCATTGATTGCACAACAAAATGCTGCAGAACAGAGTTAAATTTTGAAATATTGCAAGCTGATGGCACAGTCCAGTATTGTTTATAGACAGCTGAGTTTAGTCAGCAGTTTTTCAAATGGATTTTTTTTCTAGAATCATTGCTGTCCAAAAGAAGTCATGGTATGTTATGAACAATTAATAGTGTAGGGTTGCTGTAGCCATGATGGCCTACAGATGGAATCAAATAATGCTGATAGAGACAATTAATATCTTTTTTTCCTCCAGAAGTACAGATCTGTCTTAAGTGATCTAACCAACTAACATAAAAAAAACCTTAGAGCAATCATTTTCAAGTTGTACATAGCCAAATTAACCTTGCGTCAGCTTTAGATCCAAGAAACTTTTCTGTGAATGCATGTATAATTTTTTTTCCTGGCTGATGTGTTGAGGATATTAACTTCCTACAAACGACTTCATTAAGAAATATGGGCACTTGTTCCTTTTCAAATGTCTGCTTGCAGAAGAAAATACAATAGAGGAAAGAATGCCTTTCAGAAAACCCTTTGAAGATAATTACGGACAGGTTTCTTTGCATGTGACCCTGGATGTATTTGCATACACAGAAAGAGGTATAAAAGCAGCTCTTTGTGAAAACAAAAGCATTTTGCTGCACCATCAGCACCAGATTGTCATTGCTGGCAGCTGCTTCCCTGGCCATGGAAGCCCCAAGTGTCCTTGTACAAATGTGAGTCGCTGGCAGGGAACTATGTGGGCTGACTGCAGGAGTTTGCTTATTTAAGGTGTTATATTCAAAAATACATTTTAAATTAGAAAACATTGAAGTCAGGGTTCCCACAGCCCCTGTTTCCTGTGTGTTGCCCTCATGCTTTTCTGAACCTGTTCTGTGTGCATATATATGCTTGTATAAATTTACAACCAAACCAACAAGATCCAGTTTAACTTTGCTGTGAAAATTTGAACACCAGCATTCAGAGGCTGAAGGTGTTACACCAAACTTCTTGTAAAGAACAGGAATCTTTGAAATAAGTGAGAATACGCTTCTGAATGGAGTATATTCTTGGAGGTTTTTGCTTGTTTGGTAGGTTTTCTTTTAGGATTAGCAGGAATAGAAAGGAGCTGTTAATATGGCTTTCTGCTTTTATCACAGAAGCCATAATGCCTATTCAGAATGCCTATTTCTGAATGTGGTTACAAAAGTGGTATAGGGCAAAGTGTTGTTTGGTTCAGACAAGTATTTTGTAAAGTGTCACACAAAGAACAAGCCCATGTAGCCACAGGGTACACTGTTAAAATTAGGTTGCAGTTCAGCATACTGAGGAGACTGAGGAAAAGAGTACAAAGGTTCAAGCCCTGGTTTGGAGTCAAAAATGTAGCATTGCAGCTCATTTTTTGGCGGCTTTCCTAGGACATGAAACTTTTACAGGCAGTAATTCACGCACTTGTTCAATACAGTAGTCAGAGATTTAAAATTATGTCTACCAGTTAAAAATTCAGGCTTCTGTTCAGTGGTGCAATGCTTTGTACAAAGTATAATGCATCTATAATTGTATATATTTATCTATAAAGGCTGAGTAGATTGCAGCTTTGGAAACCTGGCTATTTCTTCTACATCTAATGCACATTGTTTACTGTGCAAAAGGGGAGTAGGCAGTGGTGATTGTATTAATATTGTCACAGTGTAGTTTGAAGGGTAAAAGACTTAAAACTGGCTGAAGCAAAGCCAGGAAATGTGCTGAATATGTATCTGAAGTGGTTTTGTACTGTTCTAGTGGAACTCTGTGGCAGATAGAGAAGTGAAATGCAGCTTTCCTTCTGTTTGCCTTTGCTCTGCTTTGGCAATATTGTTGTAGGCTGCTGGTGGGTGGCTGTACTTTGTCCTACACAACGAACAAAACCTTCTCTCAATGCCAGTCTTGCTGAAGGTGGAGGTTCCTGTGATGGATCTGTTTGGCCCCATCACCATCATTTTTGACAACTGAGAGCACAGCACCCTTCAGGGCAGGGCTATTACCTACATTTTGCCTGTGGGAAATTGAGGCCTAAAGAAGCTGACGGACCTGTTAACGTAACACAAAAAAATCTGTGGCAGAGCAGAGAGCTAGATCATGGTCTCCTAGATCTTGTCAAGTAATTTAACTCCTGGGCCTTTCTGCTACCAGTGAACATTTTTGGCAAAAAAGGAGAATTGTATAGAGTGTAGTAAGTCCTGTTAAATTCTAAGCACCTTTGTGCATGAATACAAATTCTAAAATCGTGCATCTGTTGTAGTTCAAATTTGTCTTTTGCAGGATTCAGATCTTACTGAATTTACATACTAGCAGTTAGTAGATCCTTGTAGAATCAAAATAACCTGATGTTAGTATAGTAACTTATGGAAATTACCACAAAGAGAAAAGCATGAAGAGCTCTACTCGAATGTTGATTCTCATGCACTACATAAAAACAATTCTGTTGCCAACTTAATGCCAACGCTAGACAAATTTCCCAATTTAATCCCAGTTTTGTAACTTCTCCTAGATTGCCTTTTTGGCAGAATTATTTTAAATCCATGTAACAGTTTATCTAAGAAAGTGGCATATATTGCATCTCAGCATCTGTTTCCAAGCTTTAACACTCCTTAACTTCACAGTCTAATCTAGGCTACTCTGACTGAGATCTCCTGTTGGTTTGGAATCTCTCTCCTCTCCCCGTTCCTCTCTCAGCAGTGGGAATCAAAAGGCAGCAGATCCAATGTACAGGCTTTTCTCCACTTGTCATGTCCCGTGAAGAGGTACCCCAGGACAATTTATTCCCTGCAGATGAATTATGTGGGGCATTTATATAGCCCTAGGCATGAATCTCATGCTTACCCAAACACAAACCATGAAGAACCTAGCGAGTCATTGTCTAGCCAGACACCATTCACAATAGAGTTCAGAGTTATAAAACAAGAAGGAAACAGAGGAGAAAGCAAATGGAGTTGCCATCTCCAATTCCCACAGACTTAGCAGCTGGAGTAAGTGTGTGCAAGCATGAAGAGCTCAGCTTCCCTCTGACATGACCAGCTCTGCAAGGCAGGATCCCTACCATGAAAACGTGTCTGTGCTTTCTTATTGATTAGATCTAGGTCTTGAGAAGACAGACACAGGTGGTTGTTGCACTGTTCATTGCCACAATTACAGGGAGTTTATACATATTTATCTCAATTTGTCTTGGTCAGGTTCTTAAATCTCTCTTCATTTCTAGTACAGAGTAGACAAGCTTCAATGGGGAGTCTTTGTGGTCAAGTTCCCATCCCTAGTCTAAAATTGCCTACATTTGCTGACCTTTGAGAGATGATGTGAAGCTTGATTTTGAGCCAGATTTTTGGAGTGATTGAATGAAGTGTAATTTTTGTGCCCTGGGAGCAGAGGTGATTCATGGGCCTTTCTGAGACTGAGGGCTCAGTATGGGAACTGCAAGGAGGTGGTTCTGTGTGATCTGTGCTGAGGTGTTACTGGTGTCAGGGCCTTTGTGATGAGTTGGGATCTGCATCTGGCTTTGGCTTTTAGTGACCTAAAGGCTTTTTGGACAAACCCTGCATCTCTTCTGCTCTGAAATTTCTTAAGAAGTATTCTCTAGCAACGGTAAAGAATATTCATGTGAGGGCTGCACATAATTTTCTAAACAGCTGTAGGTTTTTTCTTTGTCCTAAAAATAAGGCTGCTATCTGAGTCTTACATAAGACACAACCAATCAGCACTGCCACATGATATTCTTCATAGTAAATTACACAGATATGTGAGCATGGTTTGTGGTTCTTATAACCAAAATGTATTAACCAGGCCCCGGTATTTAACTCTGCTTTCCATTATTATTGCATGGGTAATTAATTTAGTTTTATTACTGTACAGGATTTTGAGGTCTCATTACCTCATTTTCCTATATTATATATTTTGTATAACAAAATGTTGAGGAGATAATATCATTAATTTCTAAGTTTTAACTGTAAAGCTGAATTTCCTCTGTTAACAGAGGAAATATTTATAGATTTATTTATATTGGTGAAGCCTGTGAATGTTTTCAAATACCAGGGGAAAATAATTGGTTTCCATTACATATTTATGTTTTTCCATTTGCCAAAGTCTCCCCAAAGTCTCCATCTTTCCTTTTCTCCCCACACATCTTTTTGTTTCTATTTGGCTCACTCTAACTGAACATTACTGAGGTATTTTATTTGTAGGTCAGATGAAAGGCCCAATGGACTAGACTGGCAGATTTTGGGAAGTGGAGGTAGTGCTGACTGTGCTCTCCTTTTATCAAGTGGTGCAGTTACCTGACACAGGTTATGAGACTTGGATGCTTGGTCTCACAGCATTTCAATCTCAGCCTCCAAGAGAAAACTCCAAGCTTTGAGCCAATAAAATGTTCTGGGTGTGAAGAGGAGTGGATGGGGATTTTCTTTGTCCTTCTTGTCCTCTTTCACTTTGCAGAGATACTGAAACGTCTCTGCAGTAAGGACAAGAATGCAGGTGTTTTTTGTCGTCATTTCTGGGCAGTTAGAGAGATTATCTTTTTATTTCTCTGTCTCAATCTGTCTTGTTCCTTTTCTCCATCATAACCTGGAAGAAAAAATTCTAACCTCCTCAGAAGTTAGAAAATT
>VZUA01059663.1:23392-42226 GCA_013401035.1 Horornis vulcanius
AATTCTAGCTTCCTCAGAGGACCCTAATCACTGAGCTGAAATGCTCTTTGCAATGTCCTGCTAATTGAGGGCCTGTTCTTGGTGCCTGAAAGTCTTAAGTTTTCCTCTTAGAGCTGGAGAAGATGATTTTCTCCCACCTAGCTAGCCTTCTAGCTTTTCTAGCTCAGATCATCTGTTACAGAAGCTGTTCTGAAAGCTGGAATTTCCAAATTTTTTCTCCTGCTGTTAAAGAATGCTGAATTATTTAAGCAACCTGGGACAGCACCAACACGACATGTACCCACTGGCAAGGAGTGAAGCCTGTCCTTATGGGAGTTCAGAGTTATGAATTCAATTGTTTTCAAGCCAAGGAAGACACTGAGTCAAGTCTCCTCTATCCTGGGATTTGTCCTAACGACTTTCTGTGATTGCCTAAACCCATTAGTGCACCTTCTGTTTGAAAGAACTGAGCAAATCTGGCTGAAGATGTTTGGGTGTAACTGAATCACATTTTTTTTCGGCATTCCTAATTGTGACAAAATTTCACCTGGCATTAGAGCTTGCCAGCATCTGCAGAAATGATGGGTATGACAGTTTTTTTCTGGTAAAAAAAAAACTTGTTATTGCATGTACTTGATCAAAGCTGCAGTTAGAATCTTGGCAAAGTCATATTTGTATTTCTGTCAGCACCTCCTGGTCATCATAGCTGTAGAAGTCCAGAGACTAATCTGTTCTGTCTCATGCAGCATCAGCAAAATTCTCAACTATGTTCTGATCCTGGATTTCTTTATTGTTTGTGATGAATGATGTACTGGATGAAACAGAAGGAGTACATCTGGATTATCAGACATCATGCTGAGTGCATAATGCTGACACTTAGGAAAATCTCATCTTGTGAGCTAAACATTTTTCATATGGAAGTCAATTTTAGATAATAAATAGGGCACCAGAATGCAAATCCCTCCTGTTCATTACTGCCCTTTAGGGAGCAATACAAGACAATGCCAGGACTTTAAGGCACAGGCTTGTCACCTACAGTGTTTGCTCTGGATGATCCCTGCATGCTCTGCAGGTATTGTAAATGAGAATGAACTCTGCTATTGAAATGTGGGGTCCCAGTACAATGCTCTAAATAAAAATACATCAGAGGACACATTTTATGAGAAGGGATTTTTAAAATAGCATGTAGACAATACAAGGAAACCAACATATGAGATTCTTACTGGAATCTCTACTCCATTATGCAGTGATCTCTCACACAGAGGAGACTTGCATTTGTATTTATGAGAGAGGAAGCCCTTCCCTACCATTACAATAATTGATTTGATACAGATATCCTATGTCTCCTTTTTAGTTTTGTGTTAATTGTGAGAGTCAAAAACAGGACAAAATATATGGGTGTGAATCCAGCACTCCAGCGTACTATTCTCATGATGCTGTATGTTCTATATAGTGTAAAGCAATAGGAATTTTGGAAAATACTCTTCATCCTGTCATCTGTTGAAATAGCCACTGCTTTCATTGAGGAGAAGACTCAGGCTTGAATTTGCTGGAGTATGTTTTTCTCAGATGAGAAGAGTAAAATCAGAAGGGATTAAAGTTGGGAATTGAGAGGAAAATGAGGAAACTTTTATTGATTTTCATTCAATGCCACTGGCATTTAAATTACTGTAAAAATTAGGGAAGCGCCAGCTTTGAACTTTTTCAGTGTTTGAGGAATTTGAGAATCAAGATTTAGGCTTGGGCTCATACAGAATAGCAAATAAGTGTATAAATAACTTTTGCTGTCAGCAGATAACTTTGACACTAGTAGTGATCATTGTTACTAAAGGGGTTATCATGCAGTTAACTCCAAAGACTGACTGGTATTTCACAGTAGCTCTCTAAATAATTTGTCTTACTAGCATAGCGAGTTCAAATTGTAACACTTGTGATTCATCTGCAAAACGTTCTGCTTGCCAGTTGTTTTACTCAAAGTGCTTTGGCAGTGTGGTCTGCCAGAAGGAAAGGTCACCAGCAAAATTAAACCCCCCCAGGGATTACACTGCAGTTGTCCACAGAGGGGACTTTGCTCCAGAGCGGCGGTGGCGTTTTGCTTCTCTCTGCATGTTCTCTGTCAGAAGGGCTGATGGATGTTGGGGGAAGTTCTTTGGTTGATGAGAGATGAGGGCAAATCCTTGTTTGCTGCGTTAAGCCTGAGCTGGTGGGACAACTAGACTTGATCTTTTTCCCCAGGCAGTGAGTGACAGAATGAGAGGACACAGGGAAATATAGGCTGGTTATTAGGAAAAAGTCTTATATAGAAAGGGTAATAAAGTACCCTTTGGAATGGTCTGCCTGGGGAGGTGGTGGAGTCACCATCTCTGGATGTGTTCAAGAAAAGACGGGATGTGGAATTCGGTGCCATGCTTTAGTTGAGGTTAGGGTTGGACTCAATGATCCTGGAGGTCTCTTCCAACCTAACAATTCTGTGATCCTGTGATTCTGTGAACTATGGAGGGCTCCGTGGCCAAGGTGAGAGAAGAATAATCACCTGCAGGCAGAGCAACTATCTAACAGTCCTTAGCTGTCCTACTGGTTTTTGAGGGTGCTTGAACCTGATTTACTTTCCACCTCTAAATACTATTTCATTTTTTATTTCTTCTTTAGTTTCATAGACAGTGCATAGATCCAGTGCATTTATTGATTCCAGTTAAGAGTGAACTGGTATTTTGTTCCTTGAACTTTGTAAAAGGTGTTTTATTTTGCTAAATTCTTATAATAAAGTTCTCCAGGAAGTCCCTGTCAATTCATATAAGTTTGGAAATTTGGAAAAATAGGTTTAGTGCTGAAAAATTGAAAGCCATTTTCATTCAACCAAAAGAAAAACAAAAACCTCCCCCTAAACTGTTTTGTTACTTTACCCTTTGCTTTAAAACATGGAGTATATGAATGTGTGTGTGCAATGAATTGAGCAACTGTAAAGTAAAAAAGTAAAAGTCAATGTCTAGAAGCTTCCATGAAAATAAAGAAGTTTTACATTAATACCAGTCTTTGAGATGATCAAAAATGAAAAATGCTGCTATCACCAAGTAAATTTTCTACAGCTGCATTCTTCATGCTTTCTGTTTAAAGCTCCAGTTTGCTATTCCAAACCAATACTCAAATGAAAGCTCCTCCTGCAAAGTAGTGTAGCAGCTCACCCACACAAACACCTTTTTTTTCCACCACATCATATATGTCTTGCTCATGAGTGAAATTTTTTTAGTAACACTCGATTTTCTTACCTGCTGACCATTTTGTTGATTAACATCCTCTCTGAAATGCAATTTTCTTTCCAGGTCCTTTACAAGTGCAACTTTGTTTTCCCGAATAGAGTCTTCTGTTGCTAATGGCAGAGGCTTCAGGTTTTTCTTTGTTAATCCCTGTGCTGGGCTATTAAAAGAAAATTCTGATACTAATATGCAGCAAAAAGTATATATACATTTTGTCACCTGTATGATATGATATGTTATGGTGGAACCTATTATTTATTTACATAGAAGCCAAAGCATAATACAGGATGTGATTTATTTTTGGTAGCATCTTAATGGGGCATCCCATTCCCATGCAGTAGAAATTAAAACCTCACATCTGAAAGGAAATAAGGATTGTAATGCTACAATAAGCATCTATGCTCCATTTATATTTATCCTGCAATAATGATGTCACAGTAAATGCTAAAGAAGTGAGTGTAGGGGCTACCTTAGGTGTGCAATGTGTACATTTGACTGCTATCAGGCAAGAATTTAAAAGTGAATACAATTTCTCATTGATCTTTATCTCACATCTTCATTGTTCATTTACTCTTTCCATGAATATTACTTCTTCAGTTTCTCTCGCTCTTTTATGGCACCTAACATCAACAGTTATTTTTTGTTTGTTTGTTTTGGTTGTTTTTTTTTTTTATTTTATAGATGTGGTCTGTTTAATTTTAGTAAGGTTTGAAAGGGATTAAATTCTTAAATAAGACTGTCAGAGACTGTGAGGGCGCAGTGCTGGAGCACAGCAGCAGGACAGTGCAGGAGTGTGCAATATCCTGGTAGTTTACTAGAACAGGTGTTGGGATCTTGATAACAGGCATAACTGGTGACTGCTTTGCAAGGTCTCATCCTTGTGTTGTTCTGCAGACACTGAGCTCTCACTCCTTTTGTAGCCAGAATTACTGTCATTGATAATGCCAAAAAGGGAAGCTGAAGCTTCAATAGGTATTTACAGATTATCACAGATACTGTGATAATGTTCAGGTTCCTTCCTGACCTTTTGTGCCCTGCTGAGACTGTCCTATGCAGAGGTCAAGATTTCAATCTCAGCAAAAGGAGCACTAGCTGTGTGGGAATTCTTGGCTGAAATGAGGAAAACACATTTAACTAGTCTGCCTGGCAGGCACATTGTGCTGACTCGTGTGGCCATGCCTGTGCAGCAGTGAGAAAAAGGAAAGCACACTGCCAAGGTTAAGTGTCATTAATGCAAAGAGAAAAGCCCTTGAGCACTTGTGCCCCAACTCTGAAGGGGTGGAAGGGGTCTGGTGACAGCTGCAGCTGATTTTTGCTTGTTCTTGCAGCGTTGTGGAAGCAGACCAAAGGCTTGAGCTGGCTCAAGTGAAAACCTTCACTATGACCTTATAGCTTTACGCTGCGTGCCTGATCAGGATGCCAGGGCTGGGAAGGCCTCCAGGCACATGCCATGGGGTGATGGCAATTAAGTGGCTGTGCTGGGCAACTGGGAGGTCTGTGAGTAACAGTGCAGTCCTGGTTTGAAGGCAGGATTCTTGGCACACAGGTGGTGAATGCTATAGACACAGGGACACACTTTTCTGTTGTAATAGCAGATTGGCTGACGTAGTATCAATAGGATAGTCAGGAGATTGTGACTTGCTGGTGGCTATCACTACCTTGAACTGTACCATTGATAAAAGGGGAAAATATTCCTTACTTTGTGCAGGATTTGGAGCTCTATGGGTAAAGAGTTGTACCAATATACAGGTGCTAGCCATGCTAACACAGACTTCACATAGTCCACAAAAGGGAAATTCACTTCAAATCCACCAGTAAAGAAGAGACTCTTAAGGCCACCACCTTGCCCCAGTACATCATCATCCTTATTTGTTTGTATCATGGTAGCTATTTTGTCATAGAAATCATGCTGGCTGTTAATTGAAGTATTTATATGCAAACCATTAACTCTCCTGAGATCTTCTGTGAGACTTCAAATGTAGAAAGTACTGCAACCAGAAAAATACCTTTACATAAGTTATTTCTTAGATTCACCTGGATTAAAAAAACCCTTGCAGTATAAGGTACCTTTAAAACTTTACTTGTTGCTTACAATAAGTATCAATGTTTTTATACATGGTGTAAGCAAAGAGTCTTGGAGTGACTTATCCTGCAAGCTGATGAAATCTCTTTTCTTACACTAGTACAGTCTTATGAATCTCTGAGCCCCCCCCCACATTCTTGTATATCTGTAAGCTCACATTACTCTGTCTTGAATTGTCTTATTACAGAAGGTATTATCCCTTCTCTTCTTTACTGGATGTAAAGGTTAGATTAAATGACCAGAATATATGAATAACTCACTTTCCTATTTTACAAAAGACTTGTATTTCAGTGACTCCCCCTCAGAACACCTGAACAGAATTACATCCTAGTTTCCCTTGAGTATTTGTCCCTGCTTCTGTGCATGTGCTTTGTGCTACTTACGTGGCTGGTGTACTTCTGGGCAGTCCCATGGCATTGGTGGATGGTGTGGTGGGAAGCGAAGGAAGAACAGCACTGAGGAAAGCTACTGGATTCTGGATCCGTCCAGTTGGGGAGAGGGGAGCGGGGGTCACAGTCTGTGGCTGGAATTGTTTTACACTGCTTGTGGAAAGTGTTAATGAAGGCACCACGGATTCTTTAGGGCTTGGTAGAGACTGTTCACTTTTGCTTGTAAACCCTCCGGACGACCTTGATGGGGTGTGTGGAGGATTTCCCATGAAATTTTCCGTGCTGTTTGTTCTGGGAGCTGCCTGAGGGATGCTGCTGAATGTGATGGAGGAGCTGGCAGAGGGGCTGGCCGGCGGGGGCGTTGGCGGTGGCAGGAACTGCTTGGGGCGGCTGTAGCCGAAGGCTTGCGAAGCTGAGGCTGAGCTTTGCTTGTACAGCGTTGAGGTGGACTGTTGGTAGAGGGAAGTAGCAGAATTCACCAAGGTGGTGTTGAATGACAGCTCTCTTAGAGATGCCTGATGCACCTGTTGTTGTTCAAGCAAGACCTGGTTGTGGAGCTGTTTTAACTGGCTCTGATCACTGCACAGAAAATAAAGATGAACAAAATTGGTTATGAGCCCCAAATGAGCCAGTAGGCTGTGTTTCCATATCTGAATTCAGAGAGAAAAATTTTATGTCCTGTGGTACCCTAAGAGATGGGAAAATGCTACACGACATATTCTCTAACATTATCAGAAGAGCATAATATTGGTTTGCTACTAAAATAACCTTTTCCTTCATCTCCCCTTCTTTGCCAGAGGCACCAAAGCTTTTTGTTTGCAAATTATTTGACTGAAGATAATTCTTACATTTTAGCATGTGAAATATAAATCTTACTCGAAGATATTTAAGGAATAGCATTGTCAAAGTCACCTTTGAACCTCTTTGCTTGAGTAACTAAGAGTGAGATCTGGTATATCATAATTTAAATGAGTGTTTGTAAGCCAGGTGGCATTATTTACCTCCTGCTGAATTGGGTTCTGAAACCAGCACTTTGGCTGATAAAGCTTTGTAATAATCCACCTTAGGAGATACTACCAATGTAGTTTAGGTGGTGTTGCCTTTCAGTGACAGACAGGAGTGGATAATTCAGAGAGGACTTGCATTCCATGCAGTTGTTATTTTTCTAGATGCTATCTACTTGATAGTTTTTCAGGGCTTTTTTACTTTGCAATTAAGAAAAATCATTTTGCCTTGTCAAGTGGTTTATTTAGTTATTATGTATGTGGCAATATAGCACATGAAAAACAGCTTTATCCCTTCGAAAACCAGTAAAGACATAGAGGATATGGAAAATGATAGTGTAATAAACTAGGGAGTATTAAATAACTACTGAGAAAAAGTGGAAAATGTAGAGGTAGAGACCAATCACAACTGCTCCTGACAAAGCAAATACATACCCAGCATAATTTAGTTTTAGTTAAAAGACTTAGTTTCTACAATGTACTAAACAAAAATCACATTAAAGGCATATAAAGATGGCAATTTTGAGCTTTCATAAAGTAGAATGTTCGAGAGTTAGTAGTTGTTTGGGCCTGATTTTTGTCCTTCATATATACCTCTGCATAATAAAGCAATCCTTTGTAACTTGGCTTTTTTGGGAGGGAGAGCTGAGAGGAATTCTGTTTTATGCAAGTATTGGGTACTGAAAAACTGCTTCTGTCCCCCCCTTAAACTCACTATAGCTCAGAAAGTATGTAGGGCTGTGAATCTGGGCTTCACAAATTAAAACCCTGTGCTCCAAGTTCTTCCTCTGCTACAAAGAATGTGAGTTCTGTCTTCTCCTTGTAATGTTTATGCTATGAAGTTACATCCTTGCTTAAGAGTACCAGAAAATTACTTTATAAAGTTCTTCCTGAGCCCTTAGGTAAAACTTCTGCCTATTTAAGAAATAAAATCAAAGTGTTTGCTTGCTTTTCGTTAAACAATGTGTGAGAGGTTGGAAAAATGCTGAAAATACTTTTCTTAATAAACTGTAGTGTGAATTCCATAAATTGCCCTGTAAGAAAACTACATTACTTCTTCAAATTTCCCCTTGAGCTCCCAGTGCACCAATCCCGCAGGTGCTTTTAAGTTCAAGTGGTTTCACATTATCAGGCATTTCCAAGTATTTTATCTGTTTTAGGAGATGACGTTTGTGGGACATACAAGTCATGAGGCCTTTGGGATGACAGTTGCTCACTGGTTGCCAGTCTGCGCTATGTGTAAGACTGAATATGTCTGTTTTGGGCAATATTTCATACCCAGAATTGAGTGATATGTTTGAAGAACCTGCTTTTATTTTGCCTGCATAAGATCAGTGCTCTTTACCTTTTGATTGCAGCAGAAAACATTGTGGAATTATTAACATTTCAAAGGGAAAACCTTTTCCTTTTTAAATTGGAGATCACTTTTCCTGAGAAGGATATACAGAAAAAATAATCTAGTGCTGGAGAATTTGTTCTCTAAGATTATGGTTAATTAGGCCAATGCCATGTAATCTTTTTATTCTGCCATTTGAGTTTTTGGTCTAGTGCAATAATGTCGTGGTCAATAAATACCTGAGAATCAGACTTGTGTTTACTTACAGCTTTGGTTTAGCCAGTACTGGGGGAGGTTCCTTGGATGGTGATGTTGGCTCTGGTATTTTCATTGGCTGTCCATTTATTTTCTCTGGGAAATTGTTGGGTCTGATTTGGTTTGTGGCACCAGGTCCATCCTCTGAGGATGATTCACTTCCTTTCTCATCTTCAGGCAGCTTGAAGTGGACACGGAGCCCTACCTTGGAACTCGACCTGGGTTCGTTGTGGTTCACAAGAACACCTTCGAGTTTAGGTTTGGGTGTTTGATTTGCTCCGTGGCTGGAAGGAGTTTGTGGGGGAGGTTGGTGCTCAGTAGCCACAAAGTCGATGGAGCTCGTGTTGTGAAGGGCAGCAGCATTACTGCTGTCTTCAGGTGCTGAAAGAGGAAGGGGCAAACCTTTGGGATATCATAATGAAATTAAATCACAGAAGTTACAGTTTAAAAAACTCACTCTGAGTCCTTCCAGCTGTTGCACTGGGTTGTTGGACCTTGTTTGATTAAGAACAAATTCCCTTGCAAAAGGCATATTGTAAAGGTAGAGGGAAACGGGACACTGTTCCAGTTTGCAAAATCAATCAGTGGTCTTTAGCCACGTCCCTTGTGAATTATTCCACTACATCCTGGAAATACAAACTTTTTTTTTGTTTGTTTTTCCCAGAGAATTCTCACACTTTTTAGTTATGAGGAACATTGCCAGAACCTGAGCTGCATTTTAGTCAACAGTACACAGCATAAATCACAGTCTGCTCTGCTTGTATTTACTCGGGAGCAAAGGATTCCCATTAACTCTTACCTTTGACAGTCAGATGAGCTATACTGGACACTGTGCCATATTTATTGCTTGCAGTACAGGTGAAACTGCCAGAATCTTCTGAAAATACTTCAGCAATTACAAGAGTACAAATCTCCTCTGCAAAGCATCAGAGCAGGGTTAGTAATTGAAGTGAACATGCAATGAGCAAATACACAGAACCCTGACTGCCTTTGGGGAGATTTTCTTAAGGTCTTCCACCTTGCTCAGTTTGTTTCTAGTTCCATCAGTATTATCAATTTTGGCAGCCTTTGTGTGCAGCAGCTGTTATCACCATTGTCTGCAGCAACTGGTACCCTCAGTGCTCTAGCATGCCCAATGAAAGCAAAGAACAGGTGTCAGCAGTGTGTGGAAAACATTAGAAAATGTTTCACATGAAGTACAGACTTAAAAGAACTTAAAATTTAATCTGAAAAAATGTATAGTGTACTCCAAACTCTCAGCTCACTAAATTTTTATTTTTATCTCTGCAAATTCAAAGATTTATTATAATTGACTGGGAACAATTCAGGTGGAGTCACTCTGTAAGGGGGAGAAATATAAACCCCATACATATAGACTGTTGTTTTCAAAAATACCAGTGCAAATTTGCAGGTAGAGGGGATTGTGCTAACTGTGGTTACACAAAGTTGTCTTTTGACTTCTTTGTGAAGATTACCAATGGGCACCAAAAGTATGCTAGCAAAATTGTACTAGGAAAAATCATATTCCACCTAGGAAAGTCAGTCTGGGTTTATGGCATTCCTGTCTGACCAGTATCTGACATGTCTGGGCAGCAGTGCCAGCTAATAAATACCTGTCCTGATGGGATTTGAGGGCTTTTGGTTTGTCTGTGTAGCTGGGAGGAGGGGGGACAGTAACATCTAATGTGAATTGAAATGTGGGCTGATAAAATTTCTTCACCTAGTGACTGCTTTTCTACAAGTTTGCAATAAACTTTCCTGAAACCCTACAGGATAAATATTCTGTGAGTACTTTTGCAGAAGGCCATAACACACTTAAACTTGATTGTTTCATGTCATCACCAAGGAAAACCTAATAGCAACAAAGAGATTGTTTGCTGTCAACTATAGGAGAATAATAGTTTATTATAGCAGTATGATAACAGAACTAGTTTAAGGCATTATGGTATCTAGTTTATCATGCTNCAAGGAAAACCTAATAGCAACAAAGAGATTGTTTGCTGTCAACTATAGGAGAATAATAGTTTATTATAGCAGTATGATAACAGAACTAGTTTAAGGCATTATGGTATCTAGTTTATCATGCTGGGATCTGCCAACCATTGCATGCATGGAAATCCACATTCCTTCTGAATGAGCAGCAGGTGATGAGGCTGTGACAACTGCACCCAACTGATTATCCCCTAAAAACTGCCTCACATTACTCAGCAGTGATGCCACTGGACAGTAACAGAACAGTGTCTGTGGCTCCTGCTGGAAGCTCCATTTTTTCATTCCTGAATCTCTTCAAGAGACTCTTTCTAGACTCTTTTTGGAGTAAAAATGTTTTAAATAAGGCAAGGAGAATACAGAAGTTTACATTCCATAAGAATTAATACTCCTTTGGTAATTTACCATCTTGAGAGGGGCAGCTTCATATTTCTAATGGCAAAAAGCATAGTGAGCAGAGTGAAACTCTCATGGAGAAATAATCAAAGCTATGAGGCTCCTCTGCTCCAACCCTTTGCAGTAGTCCACATTCTGCCCTGATCCTTGATATCAACATATCCAGCCACATTTATAGGATTTGCTGATATCAGGGGTGGAACACCTGATGTGGTACTCTCACATTACGCTGGTAGGGAGCACAGAGAATGGCTGACATGGCTAAATACCTGATGCAATGTTCCCTAAGTGGTAAACTAGATAAAAATAGCTCAGGTCTACCTCATCTCATGTACTTCAGGACTTCAGATGTACAGGGAATCCTCATACATTAATTTTATTAATCTTTAGCTCATTTAGATCATGAGTTAAAAGTGGGTTAAAGCAGAATGGAAACATTTTCTTCAAAAGAGACTGAATTAATTCAAATTACATGTTTGTGGAACAGTCTACAATGAAATGTATGTCACTAGTAGCTATAGAACATGGGGAAAGAAGAAATTAAGTTACTTAATGAAGTTTTAATAATTAATATTTTGTGAGGTTAAATCACCACATTTATGTAATGAAAAAATTATGAGCCTTTTGATGATCCTCACCTGGTTCAGCCATAGATCGTGGTTCTAAAGGGAAGAAGAGCAGAATTATTAGATTGAATATAGTTATTTTTGCCAGTATTTCTTTTTCCTTAAGCACCAAATATAAAGTTTGACCTTCTAAATATGATGGAATACTCTTTTTGATCCAATTTTTTTTTGGGGGAGGTGAAGATAGGCCAGGCCTTTTACTCAATGGTATGTCAAAGCCACTAAACTATATGAATACTATTGGAAACTTGGGAATAGGAAATAAATCCAAGTAGTTTATTTCCAATAAATTCTCCAAGTAGTTGGGGTTTGGGTTTTTTTTGTTTTTTTTTTTTTCAGTATTGACACAATTTTATTTTGTATTGAAGACAATTTTTGAAACTCTGACACATATGAAATCAAGATATGATGAACTATTGTTTCATTTAGATTTAGTTTAGTATGGTATTTAAGGAATTTCTGTTGAATTTTCACAATTTTAGCATTTCAGCAACTTGGAGAAAATTGCAGATGTTCTGACTGCATTTGAAAATTAAAATTAGAGTTGTAATAAGAAATTCACAGTGTTGCTATGTTAGAAATTTTGTTGCTTTCCTATATTTTATTAGACACAACCTTTTCACACAAGAAACATACTTTTCTGTAATATCCTAAAATCTGGAGAGTCTTCTATCAGTGTTCCTTCTCTATACCATTCAACCTTTGGGGAAGGAGCTCCTTTCACCCGACATTCGAAAACAACAAGCTGCCCCTCAGAAGCTGAAATATCCTGTAACATCTAATAGAGAAGATGAATGGTCAGTCAGTAAATGTCCTAATGGTCCCATAGTAATACTGATTTTACTGATTTCAGCAAGACTTAATAAAGCCACTTACACCTTTGAATGGCTTAGGAAAAGCATCTCTTTTTTTTCTTTTTTTTTTTTCTTTTTTCTTTTTCTTTTTTTTTTTTTTTTTGAGAGAGAGATTATATTTAATTATCTTTCTTTACAGTTATCTGACCTCTACTTTTCAAATATGTCATAGAAGAAATTACCTTTGTAAATACAGGAGCAGCAATTATAGGTCTTCCATCCAGTCCTTGCAAATAGTTAGTGGGGCTTTGAGCCTGCAGATTGCAAAACATCACAAGATGATATTTAGGTGTACAGACTTTGTTTTTTCATATACAGGATAAATGTGCTTTTGGAATGACATAAAAGAGATTTTGGTGGATGAAGTCCAAAGTAAAATACCTAATGCAATGAACAGAAATTCTGTTGTGGACAACTGCTGGTGATCTTCCCGGATGGGATAACAGCAAAAAGGCTGCTGTTACTTTATTGCCTTACTCAGTTAATCATGGCAAGAAAAGTTTTGGCACTGTGTATTGTAACATCTTTTCTTCATACTTCAATAAGGCAAATATATGTTTTCTGCTTGGCCATAGTCCTCTTTTAAAAATTCTTACTTATGAAATAGTTATTGATGTTAATAAGGAAAGGTTAAGTCAAGTCACATGTGTGACTGCTATTATAATTCTTCTCCTTTGCCAAGACCAAACCTTTTACAGAAGTGGGATATCAACCTGTTGACCCTACTCAGTGAAAACAGAATGGAATTCTGTTTCTCCTGGAAAACTTTGTTATATGGCTTGAGTATTTAATATAGTCTTCTATTTTACTGCAATAGGAGTTGCCCCAGAACAGCAGAATTAATGATTCAGTATCTCAGGAAATAGCCAAATTACATAGATGGTGCTTTATAAGCCAACAAAATTTAAAAGTAGTGATTTTTGAAGAAACTATTACCCTTAAGCATCTTCTCTCCAAATGGCAAAGTGTTGCAGAGGCTTAGTCCTATTCTTATTTTAATCAAAAGTAAACGTGCATTAGTTCACCTGTTCAGTATCTGTTTATTGGTTACCACCTAATTCTGTAAACTTTGGAAAGGCACTGTAAAGCAAGAAACTCAGGAGCTCGTGAACTTTGCAGTTTTAAGTAAGTATGGCTCCTCTTTCCTATCAGGAAAGAATTCACAGCTGTGAATATGCTGTCAGTTTGCAACAAAAATGGCTCCAAATGCGTGGTAAGGTTAATTAGAAACTCTTTGATGTGGGTAGTAAAATGTTATGTAGCAAACAGGCTTATCTACATATAAAGTAAACATAGTAGTTAAATGATTCAGCTTAAAATAAGTTTCATTGAAAGGAAAAGATTTCAAGTGAGTTCTGTAGCGAGGGAGAGGAAAACAAGCTGGGCTGGAAAGTGGATGAGCCAGTCTGGGGTGAGGAGAGGCCAGGAAGGACTCGCATATCCAGGTGCCCTTCCACTGTCTGAGCTGCTGGAATGCACCGGGATCGATCCCGTGCAGCCCCTGAGCTGCTGGAATGCTCCTCCTGCAGCCGGGGGGAGGAAGGTGCCTGCCCTTGGCCAGGTGTTCCAGGTTACCTTGGAGGCAGGGCCTCTCCTCTGTGGACTGTATGACTGCCAGGCTCAAAGCTGAAGTTCAACAGCAAAGCAAATGCTAAAAAATTTGGGGTTCTCAGTCACAAACTGTAGAAGAAACACTTCATTAAGAGCTTGCTTTTAGTTGAAATTCACAGTGGTGTCCCCCCTACCTGGTTCACTGGTGTTGACACAGTCTGGACAGGTACAGATACAGGCTGAACCACAGCTGGTGGTGCCTTGGAAGTTTCTTGATGCTTGGTTGCAGTTCTGGCAGCAGGAGATGCTGCATTCACAGAGGTGTTGGCTGGCTTTGGTTTGCTGTGAAATATAAACCAAGAACAAGTTCCGTATCTGGAAGCTAGAGCTGCCTGTGTGTCCCTAAGTACATCTGTCTCAGTTACATGTCACTCCTGGGACTGAATTCCTCTTGATCTAAGCTGATCTGTGATCCTAGGTAAAACTGCATTCTTTAAGTCAACCTCCATATCTGGCCACTCTAAGGTCTCCTACTTGGTATATCCACACCAAATGCAATAAATGGCCTGGATGAACCCAACTGTGGCTGTTACCAGCCCAGAGCAGCATGAGAAAGCAATGCTGGTTTCACATTGCTGGTTTCAATTTTGTGAAGAGCTGGGCGTCTAAGGTAATGAAAATACCACAGTTTGCTTGGATACGGATACAAATAAAAAAGAGATGTGCTTTCTGACCAACATATCATCAGTTTTGCTAGAGTACGGATTGACACCTCTTTACATAGTAGTTGTTTATGTGTAGAAATACAAGAGTTGACCCTTTTTAATTTTATTGCTAGGTGAAATAATGCAGACAGTGAAGAGCTAGTCTTTTTATTCAGCTTGAGATTCCCCCAGGAAAGCTAGCCTTCAAAACAGAGAAACCTTTACTCGGGGAAGCTACAACTGTTGTGATCACTGATTTCTCTTTTGAACCTCTTATAGCACCTGTTCTCATATTAACTCCCTTTAGTTACAGGTGTTCAGATTCATGTGATTACAGCTGGAAGCTAAGCAAAACTGAAGATACTCTTATACCCAAACCTGGTCTTTCTTGAATCTGTGCATACAAAGGAGTTCAAAATCAAAGACTCATTATTTTAGTTTTCAACCAGTGTGACTCCCTTTCTAGTTATTAGAAGGATTTTGATTCTGAAGGAATTTTAACAGCATTGGATCAGGTTCTAAATCATCAGGGTATGATTTAGGAAAAATAAGTAAATGAATAAATATTTCCCCAATTTTAGATTACATCTGACATTTTTTCTTTTTATAATTAAGTAGTCTTTTATACCATTATTTCAGTTCACTCTAGTGCATATCTATTAATTTCTTTATCTTAAATCTAAATAATCAATCACTACCTGTATTCTGCCACAAACCTTGTGTATTTTCATGTGAGAAATTGTATTACATTCTTTGTCTAAGCCAGACACTTAAATCAGTATTTAAGCTGGATCTAGTCAAATGGCTTTTGTTTTAGTAAATTAATTTTAGAATTTCAATCTTTATGGTAACATCTTTCTTCTTGTATCAATATTTAATATTAAAATTCCAATTCTTAATCTAAAGTTGAGGACACAAAAGCACAAAAAGGAATGTTTGTTCCGTACTGTTCGTAAAGCAAGCAAACATGCACACAAACAAAATTCAACCCAACCAATCCAAACTAATCCTAAACAGAACGATAATGTTTTGGAAGTTGCAAACTGAAATGTCTGCAGTTGTAGCTTTTTTAACTGTAAGAAATGTGGAAGATGTAATTGATTTTAAACTTACTGATCCATTTCGTCTTTGATGATTTCACCTTCAGAGTCAGAAGAAGAGATGCCTGTGAAAAAATAAAAAATCATTTAGCAGAGGGGTTTTTGAGTTTCTCTCAGTGATATAAACCTTTATTCAGATTTCCTGTAGACCATTCTATGGATATGTATTATAAAGCAGTGCCCAGACAAAAGATCCCATTGCAGAAGTGAACCAGAATTCCATGCTGTGCAAGGTGCAGAACTGCTGTTGAGATAAGGCAGATTTGGGAGGAGGTGCAATTGAAGTAAGGAGAACAACATCCAAGAGTGAATGGATACCTAGGTGTTCCTTGGGTTGTCTTTCAAATGCCATTATGATTTAGTCCATGTTTGTTGTGAATCTTCTCTCAGACACCTGATACTATCACATTAAAAGGAAAAAGAGAGAGACCTGGAATCATAGCTATTATTCTCCAGCTAGTGCCTTGTACCACAATATGAAGAAGATACTGGCTCTGTTTGCTAACTGCTGACAGTTACTGAGACATTTTGCACTTCTGATTCTGCCTTCACTGTGCTTGGAATTTGCATTTTCTCTGCAGTTCCTGCCAGTGAACATCTCCATCAGCCATGGCTCCCATCCACCATCCACTGAGCTGGGTAAAAGCAGACCTTGGCCCCTGCCTTGAGAACCTGTAAATCCCAGCTGAGCACAGACATCTCTCCTTAATGTCAGGGGCAGTGCAGATACTAAAAAAGGATTTGTCCTTTCACTGTCAAATTAGAAACGTGGAAGAAGAAGAACAGCAGAATGAAATTCATCTTTAGGGCAGTGTTTTAATTTATGAATGGTCCCACTGTGGTAGATTTCTCTGAGAGAAAAAGAAAAAAAATCCTATGTGTTAAAGTTTATAGTCCTGCTAGCACAATAATGGATTCAATCTCAAATTTTACCCAAGAAAGTGTAAAAAAGAAATATAATAAATAGATCACTCTAAGGCTTACTAGGTATAGTAAAAAGCATAAGGAGAAAGAAAAGATACCTAAATCTGCAAATATATATTCTATTTGATTTACAGCATCTACTGGACAAGTAGAATATCAAATTAATGGCATATTTATTTTGATTACAAGGTCCCAAGAAAGAGTTGAGAGGAAGCTGTCCTACATTCAATTTATGATAAGGACTGTAGGGGAAAGGGATTGATAAGAATTAGACACAAAGTTTAGTTTCTTACACTTCTGTAGAGTTCCACAGACAAAAAATACAAGGTGGTTTCAGAATCTGAATATTTTTAGACTTGGCTCTTGTAGTGAGATATATAAAACCTCTGGGAAGCAACACAATGAAATGTAAGGGCTGGTCCCTTGTCTGAAGTGTGTTTTACAGGAAAATAATAATGATATTAGTAATGATGGAAAGTGTTGACTCCTGCTATGTTTTTTTAATGACAAACTGATCACAGTTAGCCAACCAGATAAATAATTGCATCTTAATCCTGTATGACCAATTTCAACCATCAGTTTCTGCAACACTTGTAACATTACCTTCTATGTAAATCTCTGCAGAAGTGGAGTCTGTTCCATAGATGTTGGAAGCAAAGCACGAGTAACGCCCGGTGTCCTCCTCAAAAGCTTCAACAATAATCAATGAGTGCCGATCACCTGCCTGGATAATTTGAATGTCTGGTGAGTTTTCAAGCTCCTTCCCTTCACAGTACCACCTGTAAGCCAAAAAGAAATTGTTTTTCACTGCAAACAAGTTGATAACTAGGATGATAATGTTTGAAGTCTTTCTGGTGATAACACAGGTAGGTTTAGCCTAAAGATTCTGACAGAGTACTGTAGGCAAGTATTGAATCAACAGTCATAGGAATAAAATATTGATAATTTTCATAATAATCAGTATTATATTTAATATTCAATTTAAAAAGCTCTGGATTTGGAACACTGTCAATCCAGCCCTGAATTTCTCTTGGGGTACAATCAGATCTGTGTAGTGGCTTAAAGTGCAGCAAAAAACCCCAACCCTAAGTTAACAAGTATCCCTCAGACTTGTGTTTCTTTAGTTCATGTTAATTAAGAATGTGACTGAAAGTTGTCTTTGTTTGGTCATATATTTAACACAATCTGCTTTTTATAAAAGATGGCAGAAGTTTATCACAAGGTAAGAGAGTTGATCATTTACAATACAGAGATACTTCCATACACAACAGCCAGTGCGACAGCTGCACCTGGAATGCTTTTCTACACAATATTGCTGTGTTCCTCTTTAAACACTGCTACACATCCAAGAATCTGTTGGGCCCTCCAGAGCTCTCACACTCTCATCTCAGGCATTCCTAAATCCCTCAGTGTTCAGAAGGGTTGTTTCAGTGGAAAATGCAGGAATCCACACCAAAGGAAAAGCAGCACCTTCACAGAGAGCTCCATAGGACGTGGTACTGGCAGTAATCAGCAGCTCACTCTGAGCTGGTAGGAGGGGAGAGCAGGACTGATGGATGCTGCTTACAAGGCAGAACAGAAGCACAAAAAGCAGGTGGGTCTGCAGAAACAGATTCAAATTAAATCTAGGCTTTATAAAGAAGATGTAGTGCTATGTGTCAAGATCCAGAGTTAAATGTTTGAGATAATGCTCAGAAATACCTGTAATTATAGATAACTAGCTAAATTTGAAAAGCCAAACTTAAGTGCATTCATTTCACTGTAACTTTTCTTATAAAGATAGATAGATGGATACATAGATATAAAATGCCACAAAAGTATTTGTATTTTCTTACTCTGACTTTCTTAATTACATGCAATTAGCTAATGCATCTTCTGCATGTGAAGGTGGGGGGTGTCATGCTGGCAATATTTTTTATTCAATTGACTTTAAAAAAATTAGTAATCATTTAATCCATCTTTTATGGTAACTTGGTAAAAGTACTTGTCAACATTTGACTGGTACTACAGAAAGTAAGATTGTTGTGGAAAGGTTAAGGATAGGTTTTTAAGTAAGAAATTGTAATAATTAATATCTCCTGTCTTACACTATAAGGTACTTCAATACATTTCCATCTCAGATATTTTAGACAAACATGAATAAATGAATTTGTTTGACCACTCAATTTCAGAACCTTTCAAGAAGTTTGTGCTACAAATTAAGCCCCGAATTAATATATTGAAAAAGAAGAAAACCCCGAAGAAAACCCCTAATTAATATATTGGAAAAAATCTCTAAGCAGTCCATGTCTGCAGAAGCCCAGAATATAACAGAAGTATAAAACAGAATTGAAGAAGGAGCCTCACGGGGTCTCTGAGTGTTAGGGGTTAGATTTCTTTCTTTTTTACTG
>VZUA01059664.1:5549-43639 GCA_013401035.1 Horornis vulcanius
AGCTAAGTTTATCAGTTCCACAACTTAATTATTATGTAAACAATAAATCCGTCTCAACCATTTTAAGACTTCATTCTGATTGGAATACTTCCTCCAGCTGACAACCCATTACTTGTCAGTTCTCTTAAGCCCCATAAACAACAGTAGTAAAAACAAGCACAGGGCTTGGCTTCGAGCTTGGTAATCATGACCTCTTTTCAAACTGGGTTTTAAAAGACGGAAACATACCAAACATCCATTGGCAAAGAAAATATCTGAAACAACTATCTCAGTTCCACAGAAAGCAGAGCTGATGCTGATAAGAGCTGACAGTTACTGTGTGAAACAGGGCTGTGCACACAGAAGCTCTGCTAAGTAAGGCAGCCCAGTACCTAACAGTAACACCATTGTAAACATTAGCTTTTCTCCTGCAAATTTTTAATATCTACTAAGATTAGCACAACAGCAATTACTGGTCTAGCACTGTTAGAAAGCAACACACTGACAGAACACAGCCTTGTACATTTACCAGTTCCCAGCTCCAGTTTTATCTTGTCACTCTCCAAGCAAAGGCAAAACTAACAACACACAAATTAGCAGAAAGAAATTTCCTTCTTCAGCTTCTGTGAGTGAAAGGCAGCAACAGCAGAGTTAGTTAGTCTAGTCTTCAGCTGAGTGAAATCTTTATGGGCAGATATTTTTCTTCAATGGAAAAAACCTGCAGCTTCTCTGTGACTAAGGCAAAGACACTTGATTCAGCACAATTTTTTGTGGCTGATCTAGCTACTAAATAGCTGTAACAAGTTTAAAGGGCAGGGGGGAGAAAGAACAGCAATCAAGTGTCAAACAATTCAACACTCAAGTTGGAAAAAGTAACTTCTCTGCTATTTTTCACGCAATCAGTTTCATACTACCACTGGTTTTGACTTGCCTGGAGGCATCAAAGTACCACTATTCATGGAAAGCACAGCCAGCAGCAATAGGAAACTGAAGAATTTTATCATTTTATAATGCTCATTTACATGGAAGTTTGTTTGTTTTCCAGAACTAGTGCATTTTTGGCATACACTTCAAAAGCTTTAGAAATCAAGTGATAAACATTTATCATGTGATAAACACTTTTCAAATTGTTGAGAGGCCCTTTACCACACATAGTTGAGCTACAGTTCTGTGCATGAAAGTTTGTTTTTCTGAACAGAAAAAAAAGCCCACAAAATGCGAAGAATCCAGACACATTTCCCTCCATAACATGACACAAAATAAAAAATATTATACTGAAACAGGATTTAAAAAGCACTTCAAGATTATTGTCCTTCTGTTTTGCTTTAAAGAGTTATTGAAGACCTTTTAAACATCATATAAGCATAAAAGCAGTATATACTAGAATAGACACAGCTGTATGTGCCCAGGTTCTGCTGTGATAAACTGGAGTACTTCCCTTACTGCTGGATTTAGCTCTACCATTCCACATCAGCAGAAGGCTAGGGATGCAGTCCTAACAGTGCCATTACTGTTTCATTACATTTCAAATTTCTGCCTGTCATCAGAGCCCACTGCAGTTAAAGAAAGACTATGCTAACGAAGGCTGGGATCATGCACCTTCAATGTAATAAAAGCTGGGGTACACATTTTAAAGTTGTGAATCCCACTGGGCTTTGCGCTCCAAGACATAGCAGCTGTTGAACTAGTGACTTAGACAAAACTTTAAATGCTCCAAAGCATTACCAAAGAGTATCTGAGAAGTTTCAATTCTACCACCTTGAACACCACAGCAAAATCATTGACCTCATCAGGCTGAGTACTACGAAGGATAAAAAAAGCATGAGTGGTTTCCCATGACACAGCAATCCAGCACTCGTGTCAGAATTCATGTCTCCTCCTTGCAGACTACAGTGATGCAATTTTTGCTCCTGGCATGCTTCTATAACCAGCCCAACCTCCCAGGAAAAGGTGAAGGTATTTGCAGCACTTCTGAAAGTAGACAGGTCAGGTGAAATTATTCAGTGAGACACATTTGACCCATTGGCTGCCCGTTGAATCGCCCTGACCTCAGCTGAGGCTGGAGCTACGCTGTTTATATCCAGCCTGTGCCAGGGCACAGGATAAAGCAACAGCTGCAAGCCCTCTCTTGGCTCAGCCTCAGGCACCCATGTTGCTGTTCAAAGGTAGCCCGAGGCTAAAGCAATTCACAGCCCTCCCGAAGTGCACGGCAACCAGAGCCTACTGTTCACAGGTTTCACCTGCGAGTGGCAGACCACACTGAGGCCCGCCTAAGACAGACGCTACACCCATCTCAACTGCCAAATTTTAGCCACACAACACCCTTGCAGCTGCTCCTCCACGTGCATGGAAGTAGCAGCTTGCCCTGAGTATCTCCAGAGCACAGGTTTGTAGTCAGAGTTTGAATTTGAGGCTTGTGATGCTGACAAAAGATAGGTTATTGCATGTAACCTCCACACACAGCCCCACACCCTCCCTCTTTCTGCACTCCCTGATGGCAATGGGGCTTGTCCCTAGGATTGGTATCAGTGAGAATTGCAGGAGGAACTGTCTGAATGCATAATTAATGCACTTCAGCGATGGGGGAGCCGAGATACTCAGGATTGACTTTGGCGCATGTTGGCCTGCATAAGGGTATAAAATGCTGGCAGAGAGTAGGCCAGCTGGTCTCCTGGTGTTGCAAGCAGCTTCCAGGTGGAGCCCCCTCCCGGATGGAACCCTGCAGCCTAAAGATGGGAAACATTGACTTTTTGGCAGTGAGTGAAAAACACTAAGGTCTGGTCATATGTGGAGATAAACTTCAAAAGCAGCTACACAGCTGCTTTGTTGCTTTGGAATGGTGAACTCTCCAAGGCTAAAGACTGTTAACCTGTACTTTTCTAGCCAAACCTGCTCATATTGTAAGCCTTTAAACATAAACTGTTGACCAAATCTGAGACTAAGTGGACCTAGCCACACCTAAACTTCTCTGACTTTAGAAAGCAAGGGGGTCTTACTCATAACTGGAGACCATGACCCTATTGCACTATTACCTGTTTTAACAGATAATAGTTTTAATCTGTTTTAACAGATAACTTTAAAAGAGTTATTTACATACTGCATTACAGTGTTATTTAGACAGTGAATTAGCAATAAATTAAATAATCATGCACATAATCACTGTATCCTACTTCTTGTTCCTGGCCAAGTGCCTTCTCTTGACTACTCTGACACAAGTCCATTTTGAGGAAACCAAAATATCTTGAGTTCCCTACTAGGTTTTGCACAAGTCCTTACAAGTCAGAAGAGCTTTACCTCAAGGCAAACCAGGAACATTAGTTACTTTTTAACTAGCATGTGCAAGTGTAATTTAACAATTAAAAAAGCAATGTACGATTACACTGATAAAAGAAGAGCATGACTGCAGAACATAATATGAGCTAGCACATATCTACCATAATTTGTCTATTTTATGGGAGGATGGAAATTAAAGCAATGTAATTAACCTACATAAGCAAACACTTCCTTTATTTTTCTTTAACCTAATTTTGTGACTTCAGGTCTAAGGGAAATAATTCTTAAACCTTTGAAGAATATGCTACCCACAGCACAGCAAGACTGAGCAAGCATGCAATCACTGCAAAGGAGATGAGTGTCTGGGAGACACTGAAAGTCTACCTGAAACACAAAAAGGCAGAACCAGAGATCTGCTTGCTACCATCTCACAGTCAAACGGCACAGTAGACTCCTTTAGAACAACTTAGGAGTCCTATGAAAAATACATTTGCATATAATTTTCAAAAAAAGAAAAAAAAAGTGGCCTTTAGATTTTGCAGACTGGTTTGCCTAGCCAGCACAGTTCTTTCCTCCTATCAGAGGAAAAAAAACCTCTATCAGAAGAACATTCACTGATATGAAGAATTCCAGAAAATGCTGCAAGTTTTATTTAAAAAAATAAATTAAACAATATTTAAAACAAACAACCAAAACCTGCTTTAACTGCAGTGTTTTCAAGGGCCATGTGACAATAATTGGTCTTCAGAACTAAGGCAGTTCAACAGATGCAGTTGTTCCTCTCTTCAGAATAATCTTACATGTTCAAATTTTTGAAGCAATTTGTAATGGTTGTAATGGGTGTAAAAGCTTCTAAGTCTATTTAGTGAGACTCAATAAGACCTATAATCACACAGTGAAAAATATTACTTGCAGAGTAAGTTAAAACAAAACAGAAACACATCATTTATATTGCCTTCAGAGAGATGATTCCTTGTTAACTGATTCAACACTTAGAAATCATCTGACATGCTTCTGGATACAAAATCCAGTCACATAGAGTTCACAGTCAAATTCTGAGAAGCCTTCTCAAATTTAGTATTTAAGCCCATGAGGAAAGAAAGACGAGAAGAGAAAATGGACAGCTGTAGGCTGGTGTCCTAGGGTGACTTTATGATGCTTGTATCCCCAGCTGTCTGTTGTGTTTGTGCTGGATATTAGGTTCTGCACCTTTAAGCCTGGTTCCGAGAGCGAAGGGGGAAGAAGAAGTGCACAGTTTGTTTGCAGACACTGCACTCACTCCCTCGCGTTCTCTCCCAAGGACTGTGGTGTCTGCAGCATGGACAGCGGGAGGGAGCTCCGAGCTTTTTAGTTAGGTTTTTTTTAGCTAGCTGAGGTGGAGAAGTTCCCCAGACTGTGGCTTTTCTTTTTTATGGGAGGATGAAAATCAAAGCAATGTAATTAATCCACATAAGCAGACACTTCTTTTATTTTTCTTTAACCTAATTTTGTGGCTTCAGGTCTAAGGGAAACAATTCTTAAACCTATGAAGAATATGTTACCCACAACACAGCAAGACTGAGCAAGCATGCAATCACTGCAAAGGAGATGAGTGGCTTTTCTTTTTCTTGGAACTGATGGGCCCTGCTCTGGACTGAAAACCCATAAAAACACTGGGAGCTCAAACCTGTGGCCCACTGGGACCTGGGCCTCAGCATTTTCCAGTGCAGGAGGGACTGAAAAGAGACTGAGCGAGCTGAGCTACACCTCACAACAAGGACTTTCTGAATTTGCCACCTCTTCAGAAGAGTGAGAGATGTTACTGTTTTCAGTAAAATTCATCTTTTGTGCTTGTGAATATTTTGCTTGTTAAATGCACAGTTTTTTTTCCACTTTATTCCAAGGAAATCTTTCCCCAAACCAGTAGGGGGAGGGGCATCTTGAATCTGCTTTCTAGAGGAACCCCTTTGGAAGTTTGCTCCCAAATTTGCCCTAAACCAGGACAGTTGGGTTGTTATATGGTTTTGTTGGGGCTTTCTCATGCAAGGAAGTTTCATGCAGAGGAAACCTGAAAAAACCCTGCATTCTTTTTACTTTTTCATTTATCCAAAAGTCATAGCACAGAAATGAGTCACTTCACATAGGCAGTACCTGTGTCTATTCATAATCTCACCTTGGAACAATGGAAGAAGTCCAAATTTGCAGGCTAGCATCAGATTTTTAGAAAAGCAAACAACTTCATTCAAAGCTTCATTAAAAGGTAGGACTCACACTGGGTTTGGACAGTTGGTATGTCTTTCCATATGACCCATCACAGCTAAAAAGAGATGTTCCAAAAGTAGAAGTAATAAAACAGAACCTCTCTCCATCAGAGAGAGATTATCCATTTCTTCTTTTTGTTCTTAGTATCTTCCTTTGAATGAAGTTCTGATCTTGCATTTGGCCCATGGCAATATACCACAGAAAAGTTAATGATAACTACTAAATAACTACTTATGGTTATTTATTTGCAGGTTTCTAAGCCTGTTCAGCTGACATTAAAGGAGCTACTTCACAGAACATATGCAAGATGAATTTCAGGTTACACACAGGAAAAGCAGAAGGGTTGACTCAAAGCCATTTTTCACAGCTGGTAGACTTGGGATATGTTGACTGCAATGGACAGGACAAGGGGCAAGTTTTTAAACTGAAAAAGGGAAGGTTTAAGTTAGGTGTTACAAAGAAATTATTCTCTTGGAGGGTGGTGAAGCACTGGAATAGGTTGTCCAGAGAAACTAGGGATACTCCACCCCTAAAGTGTTCCGAGCCAGGCTGGACAGGGCCTTGAGCAACCTGATCCTTCAAATGGTATCCCTGCACATGGCAGGGTGGAATGAAATGATCTTTAAGGTCCCTCCGGCCCTAATCTTTCTATGATCCTGATTATGAAAATAATGGTCTCCATTGTTAAACAAAAACATGCAAATCTCTGACTGCAAATAAGCATTTCTGAAAGAAATGTTGGAAATTGACCCCAGCTAATATAAAAACAAAATACACCTCTTGAATGCATCACATGTCACAGCACCTGAGATTATCAAAGCACAAAAACAAAGCCTACAGAGGGTGAAGCAAGGACAGGTAGCCTGGGAGGAATACAGAGAAATTGTCCAAGCAGTCAGGGATCAGGGTAGGAAAACTAAAGCCCTGATAGAATTATATCTGGCCAGGGACATCAAGGGCAACAAGAAAAGCTTCTCTAGGTATGTTGGTGATAAAAGGAAGACACAGGAAAACATGGGCTCTCTCCAGAAGGAAACAGAACACCTGGTTACCCAGGACATGGGAAACACCGAGGTACTCGTTTTTGCTTTGGTCTTCACTGGCAGGTGCTCCAACCACACCACCAGTGTCACAGAAGGCAAAGACAGGGACTGGGAGAATGAAGAACTGCCCACTGCAGAACACGAGGTTTGAAACCATCTAAGATCAAGGTGCATGAATCACAGAATCAATCAATCAACCACAGAATTGATTAATTAGATTGGAAAAGACCTCTGAGATCATCAATCCAACTGTGTCCTGTACTTCATCAGAAGCAGCACGGCTGGCTGGTCAAGGGAAGAGATTCCCTCCATCTACTCTGCTTTTGTGAGACCCCCCTGGAGTGCTGCATCCAGCTCTGGGGTTTCCAGCATAAGAAGGGTGGGGACCTGTTTAAGAGGTTCAGGAGGAGGACTATGAAGATGATCAAAGCGCTGAAACACCTCTCCCAGGAAGACAGACTGAGAGGGTTGGGGCTGTTTATCCTGGAGAGGAAAAGGCTCTGGTGAGACCTTATGGCACCTTGCAGTACCTAAAGGGAGCTAACAAGAAAGCTGGAGAGGGGCCTTTTCAAAGGCTTGTAGTGAGAGGGCAAGGGGGAATGGCTTTAAGATGAAAACGGGCTGATTTAGATTACTGTGAGGATAGTAAGACACTGAAACAGGTTACACAGAGAGGTTGTGGGTTCCCCATCCCTGGAAGCATTCAAAGCCAGTCTGGACAGGGCTTTGAGCAACCTGATTTAGTGGAAGGTGTCTCTGCCTTGTCAGAGGGCTTGAAACTGGATGATCTTTAAGGTCCCTGCCAACCTAAACTGTTTTATGACAGTAACATATAGATTTGATGGATTACATCAGGCTTGTTACTGTTACTTAAAACCAGCCTCACACACTTGGATATAAAAGGACTACAATACTGGTATATTAAAGGGTTTTGTTTTCAGCATATTTGGTTTGATGTCACAATGCAGAGCTTTGCTGGAGACACCTGAAGTCACTCTAGACGTGCAGCACCACAGAGGGATAAAAGATCTCAACAGCTCTGTTGTTTTACTAAAGCAGCACAATACTCATCCCAGCCTCTCATCCACCACCATCCTGTTCTGAAGATGGTTGGTTTGCTTCTCTTTGTACTTTTGTGTTCTGTGGTATATCTTGAGATTTAAAGCAAATACACCCCTAGCCATCGAGGGACCTGCATGGGAAAAGAAAAGAAACAAAAGATTTTAAGTATTCCTCAGAAAAGCAGCAAACCCTGCCTGCTGAAGCATCAGAGCACTAACCCTTAACTCCAACACTGCTCCCTGTCGCACCCAGGGGCAAAGATAAACTGCAGCAGGAAGGTATTATGAAGTTTGTTTAAGAAGTTATTGCCCTCAACTGTCATTCCTGTCAGAGACTGCACTCTCTGTGGCAGAGTCAGCAAGGGAAGCTGTGCCTCCAGCTAAGCTACACCGGTTACCATGCTGTATATTATCCTAAACCAGTGACAAGTGTTTACTGCACCTGATACACTCAGCCTTCAGGCTGAAGAAGTGGAAGCATCCCTGCCATTTCTGAAGTGGGGACATTGGCCTTCTGAGGGCAGAGGGTTTCAGGGCAGGCAGCTGGGGGACAGGCAACAATAATTCCCCCAGCAGGTGTCAGAGCCTGAAAATTAGGATCCAGCAAATATTATTTCCTCCTTCCCCTTTCACAGCGTAACATGAAGAAAAAGAGTCTCAGGGACAAGAAATAAGGGTTAAGAGTGGTTCAGCTATGGTACAGAAATAAGGAGGACCCATGCATGTTTCAGTCTCTGGGCTCACTCCCAAGTCTTGGCTCTGGATGAAGACAAGTCTCCAGAGATGGGTATCAGACCATGCATTTTGGGGCTGCATTATCACACAGGATATTGATTAAAGAAGTTCATATATAGCAAAACAGCAGAAACACACTTCAAAATATTCCCTTATACTCACAAATTATCTGACAGTTTCCTGGACTGTCAGAGGAATACTCATGTATTTCGGGTCAGCATTTAGCTCTATTTCTCAGTACACCACTCTCTCTTAGCTTGTCTTCCTTTCACCTGATTTTCATCCTGTTGACTGTATAATTTCTAAATACTGTGGTCAAATGTTCAAAGAAATATTCCAAGCTTCAAAACAGATTGCTGCACATCCCTCATGAGGGAAAGGCATCAGCAACAGAGACAGGATTTCATAAGCCAAAATGGAAACACCCAAAACCTGTATAATTGTACTTTGTACACTCCTTCACTTAACATTGTGGCCAAATCCTATTGTCTGGCACTCCAGGCACTAAGATTTGATTTTGAGCAGACAAGGAAAAGCTACATTTATTCTATCTAACATCACCCTTCCAGAGGTCCAAGTCAGACATTTGACTCTGACATCATATTTGCTTTCTTAGTACATTCAGAACAGAAAGATCTTTTGCAGCTATGAATTATTCTACCTGTATGTAACATCATATAGTCAAGTAACACTCACCTTTTCACTGTGTTTCTCAAGCTGTTTACGAATGCACTACAGTGCCTATAGTCTGATTTTCTTCATGGCATAATTCTGAAGAATTCTAAAAATTGTCAGTTAGCTCCCAGGCTCACTGTTCCTAGGGAAAATTGCTTTTATTTCCTGCAAAAAAGGTTCACACTACTGCCCTCTGACCGTTTTAGTCTAAAAATATTACCTTTCTTCCCAGAGAAACAGTCAATCTATGCAAGCATCCTTGTTGTTCCTCTATTAGGTAGATATCACTGCCCATTTTTAAAAAACATAAATTACTCTTATGACAGCTTGTTTCTAGCACACACTGAGCAAAGAAACCTTATTTTTATTTCACCAAGTTCTTATCTCACAACTTGTAAGTTTGCTCTCACAAGTGCTGTAGTTCTCCTTTAGCAAAGCAAAACCCTAGAAAGCTGAATGATTTGTTAAGGTCAGGGTCATCCTGCATTACCTGCAGGCCTGCAATATCTAACTAAAGGCAGAAGTCATGCTTCCATTCACAATAAGATTTCAAATGATGGGAAGTCATAACGACTACACTCAAGGAAAAATACACATGCACTCTGATTATGGGATTTAAGTGGGTTTGCAGCACTTTTATCAGTGTTTCACTGAAAATCTGTCTACCAGAAAACCTGCCTGCAGGCAGGAGAGGTTTCCGTTGATGTTTTTCATTGCACTCTGTCCTTAATGTTTACTGATTTTGTCACAAAAGGTACTTATGGATTCATGCTTTGGAGGGGGTTGTCTAATGGCTGAGTAATGGCTACAATTTCAAGTATTTCCAAGTATTTCAAGTATTTCCAAGTCTGGGAAAAAGGCTAATGGACAACATTTTTAACAAAGAGCCATCAATGCTACTGTTATGGGCTAACACAGTTTGTTTTTTAGTTTGTTTTTTTTTTTTTTTTCTAATTGAAGAAATATGGAATACCGCCCTGTAGGGACCTTTTAGATTCCTTTGAAAAAGGACAGGCCTATCAGAGGCCAGTTCTTGGCTATCGGCATGTAGTTTGACCACTAGGAAAACAATATGCGATTTTTGGGAAATGCACTATATAAAGCTCAGGATGTTTTGGAGCCGTCCCTCCTTCTCTCCGGGTGATCCAGGTAAGGCTGTGTGGCGGCCTGGCCTGGCCGGGCCGGCGGGCGCCGCTGGCCCCGCGGGGGAGCGACCCAGCCACGCTTGGGCTCGATCACAGCGGAGGAGGGGAGGAAAAGCCCCGGCAGCAGCTGCCCGTGTCGCTGGCCGGGGCTGGGGGGATGTTCCCTTCCCCCCGTTCNTCTTTGGGGCGAAGGATAAGGAGTGGCCTCATGTAGCTGGACATTTCTGGCAATATGGAGAATGGACCTTTTTTCCTGTAACATATAGATGCTGTTAGGGGGGATGTGAAGTGCTAATATAAGTGACTTGAAGTTGGGTTTTTTTGCTCCTAAGGAAAAGGAGTTGAAATGAAAAGTGATTTTGGAAACAGTAGAAGAGACTCTTTGTTTTATACTAGAGGAGGCATCCTTAAACAGTACCCCTAATAAGCAGAGTATGACCCATGTGCAGTGTTGGAGAAGCTGCTAAGCTGGGTAGGATTTCACAGTCTACAGAGCCTCTTTTCTGGCTGCTGCAGATGTGTGGCATCGGAAACCACCAGAAGACTGCTTCTCGTGTGACCATATCTCCATGAGACTCAGAAAGACTCCTTTCCTAAAGGAACTGAACGAAAGATTATTCTTAAATGGTAAAACTGACTGGGTTTACAGCTTTTGTTTTCTTTATGTTGTGTGTAGAAAAGTGAATACTAGCAGGGAGAGAGAAGGATGTCTTTGAAGATTGCATTTGTTGTTTTATGTGTTTTCTTACTTCCTTCTTAGTTTGTGTGAATAAACTATCTTTTGTAATTTTAAGGTAAGCCTGTTCTGCTTTCTGAGTTCTCCTAGTCATATATAAAACTGCAAACACCAAAACCGTTACATAATTGGTGCATTGGCTGGGAAAACAAACCAAAAGTTGGCGAATGTGAAACCTTTACAACTACTCACAATGAGATGGTCTTTTCAGGCTGCTCAGTTTTGGAGCATTAGTAGATGGTTAAGGTTCCACTAGTAAACCAAGAGATGGAAACAGGCAAGCATCTCTCAGAGACCCCACCACTAGTTACAATGCAAGGGGAATTGCTTTTGAAGGTTCTGCGCCTCAGCTACAGAAAGTAAACAAACATTGTAAGAGATATCTTCTGTATGGGAAACACCTGCTTAATATCTTACCCAGGCAGCAATAAAACTTCTTTAGATTTTTTTCTTTTTAAAGTAAACACACGGGAACTTCCTAACACAAAGTTCATCATAAGCCATAGGAGTGTTCACATTAAAACTTATTCTTGATGGTGTCTTCTTAAGAACTGAACAGATGCCAGAAATCCCTGGCATACATTACATGAACCAAGAAGTTGTCCCCATGGCTGATCTCAAATCGTTGCTACTGGAAAGAAGTCACAAAAAGTCTATTTTTAACAGTCTCCTTTGGAACAATTCCAGTTAAAAACTAACTATTCAATTAGTTTTTAATTGAAAAAAAAAAACTTGGATATAACAGTGTTGAAGGTGTATCCAGTAAAAAGGCACTTTACTATTACAAAGTGGTATTAATCAGTGATAAAATTATCTTGGTCCAACAAGATGACTTGAATCAAAAGTCTGCAAAGTTAGGGCACATTCCTAGAAAAGAGGCACTCACCACAGAATGCAGTAATTTAAGAACCCCTTTTAAATAACTGTTTCTGACTCTCAGTACAATGCACAGCAGGTGTGTGTCTAACACATTAATAGCACTATTGGCAGAAATGGAGGAATAATTTTGAGTTGATGAGTACATTATTATGCTTACTTTCAGAAGGGCTATAAAATAAATTGCTAGGTTGTGTTTGTGTACTAAGACAAACAAAGACTATATTACATACTTGTCAACACTGCTAGCAGAGACATAACAAAACCCCTGACTGGGAAAAAATGGACAAAAAAGGATGTGAGGTTCCTCAATATTTGAGGAACCAAATATGACTTATTGGGATGAAATGGACTCATAATCACATGAGAACTGAAAATAAGACTAAACTTTTAGGAAATATTCTTTAACACATCTCTTGAGCAAAACAAAATTCTTGTGAAAGATGACCATCAACATGGACTTAAAGAGCACTTTCCATCTTTGGAGTATGTTAATTTCTGGCATTTCCTTATGCTGGCTCATACAGATAGAAGAAAAAAACCTATGTCTGCATGCCATATTGTCCACATACCTTGATTAGTTTATAATACCTATTGGCTCAGAGGCTTCCAATGTGTGCTTAAAAAGCTCACAATTCTCTGCCATAGTGCCAGACCAGCTAGGTGGTTTTGAGTGGAGAAAGGACAGCAGCTTCCTTTTGAACCATTAGAGACCTGTCACCAGCTGGAACCTGAAGAGCGTGGGCAATACCCACAAGTCTTCTTCAGGGTCCTTGTTCAGGGCAATAAAGGATCACTTTGTTTACATACGAGCCAATTTCACTGTCCAGTTTGGAGTAAGAGTGGTGAACAAGAAGCCTCCGGCCAAGCCAGATCAGAGGCTGGAGTGTCTTCCTGCTGTGTCTCGCTCTAAGCTCCCCATCAGGCTGGGAGCTGGAAGAGGAAGGTTCTTGGAAAACCACCCCAGGAGGAGTTCTGCTACTCCTTAAGACTCGGTTGGTACTGTAGGAACACAGTCCTGCCGGGGCAACGCACCGTGGCGACTCAATGAGATGCTGCAAGAGCCTCAACTTTTTCTCTCACCTTCTCCTGCTCCCTGTGCTGGACGCATTACATGAGGATCCTTTCGCACCCATCTCCGTGTGCCCACACCCCTTACCAAGAGCCCCGCTCCCCCTCCGGCACCACCGCCACGGAGCGTTCCCGTCCCTGCCGGCGGTGTCCCTGCACGACCCGGGAAGGCGGCGGGGGGCAGGCTCGAGCCTGAGCCCCCGCCCCGCGTCCCGCCTCAGCCCAGCCCGCTCACCCGCGTCGTAGAAGGCGTCCAGTACCGCCGTCTCGCCGAAGTCCAGCTCGCCGAAGTTGACGGTGCTGAGCTGGGCTCCCTCGGCCTCGCAGGCCCGCAGCAGGCACTGCCGCGCCCCGGCCTCGGGGCTCCGCGCCCCGGCGCCCGCCTTGGGCGGGTCGTTCAGCACGTACACGGCCCGCAGGCAGCGNCTCAGGCGGGGCCGCGTCCCATCGCCAACAGCTGGGCAAACCCCCGGCGAGGCCGCTCCCTCTCTCCTCCTGCCGGCCCTTCTGCCCGCGCTTCTCTCCGTTCCTGGGACGAGGCGAGTTGAAGACGGCCGGCACGGAGCGGGGCTCGGCTCAGCCGGGCACCGCCCTCCCCGAACGAGACAGCCCGGGGAGCCCCGCGCGGAGTCCGGCTCCACCCCGCCGTGCCTTCCCGGGACAATGCTCCCGTCCGCGACCTCGGCGGCTCTGAGCGGGAGCGGCGCCGTCGGGGCGATCGCGCCCCGTTTATCGCTTGCCCTGCCCGCCCCTCGCCGGCAGCAGCGCCCCCGCGCACCGCCCGCCGCTCCGCTGCCCGTGGAGCGAAGGCAGCTGCTGCTCCTTTGTTTTCCCCCTGCTCCATCGCAGCTTCTCCCCTACTGAGTCCCCTGCCCAGTTGTTTACACGACTTTGACCACATTTAGTCTGTGTCAGAAGTTTGGGTAATAGTTCATCCTTAAATTCCTTCTCTTTTCTTGGTAATCTCCCACGATCATGACAAAATCAGCTTCTAGTAACTCCGTGGCAATTCCTGGCTTCTTTATAAGAACAAAAATTATTTTTGATTTTCTAACACATTTTTCTTGTTAGCTACACTGGTGATGGCAGCCTGGGGTTTGGCACTGCTACTGGTCCAGGCACTGTTGTATGTGCCCAGATAACTTCATAGCTCAGCCTTGCACCCCAGCTGTAAAAAGTCACCCTATGGAGAGCACAACCAACTAGCAATCAAGGAAAGAGTGGAAAAGCACAGTCCTTCTGCAAATTTGTGTTTGAGGTAGTTAGCCTATCTGTAAAGATTCTTCATTTTATTTTCCACTCACGGTGACAGACGAGGTTTTAACCAAAGAGTGTCTTCACTTTTTGCTGCAGAGTGAAGACTATGTGGCTATCAGAGACAGTGATTTAACCCCATGCTGCAATCATAGAAACAGAGAACTGGTGATGTTGGAAAAGACCTCTAAGATCATTGAGTCCAACTGTTAACCCAGCACCACCATGTTCAGCACTAAACCACATCCCCAAGTGCCACACACACGTGAACACCTCCAGGGTCGGTGACTCAGCCACTACCCTGGGCAACCTATTACAATGCCTCACCATCTTTCAGTACAGTAATACAACAAGAGCAACAATCAAAGACAGCGTGGTATTTTCCTCTCTAGGTGTCTATCTGTTTGGGATTTAAATAAATTTACTTATAGAATATGACAAATGCATAGGCTTAAGTTTAATTGTAACTTGCTTACAGCTTAGCACAAAACACTATAGGTGAACTTGAAATGCGCTCCCTTTGTCAGAATGGCTGGCTCAGCAGGGGAGGAACAGAGAAAGATGGGATACTTTCAGATAAGGGCTGAGACCTTAGTACCCAGTAACACAAAAGAGGGTCTCAAGGCTGCACCAAGCCAGAAGATAAGAGCAGTTAATGGTCTGTCCATGTGGACATGAATAAAGAATCCAATGAGGTGTTGGAAGATCCCAGACCATAAATTTCTATTGGATCAAGAGGCACACGCAGGGCATGTGAGGATCTCATGCACAGACTGAATGTATGAAGGCACAGGGATTTCTTTATTTAGAGTCCCAGTCCAGGGTCACGCAGCTCAAGCTAAAATAAACCAAATCTGCCTCAAACCCACGGTCTGATCTCTGTGACACCAGGGATAGTCAGTAAGAATTTCAGTACCCAGTATTTCTAAGAAACACTCCAACATGAGGATAGCATAGTGCTATGCAGTATTCATGTTTGCTTAGTGGCTCATAAGAATTTTAGAGAGAATGTGGATAAATAGTTTAACACGCAAACCTATTTCTCATCTTGGAAAGTTTGGGGCAAATAAACCTTTGGACTTGGTCCACAGGTTGGGGATGTGTATGTGCTTTTTTGACAGAAGCACTAGAATATGAGAATTTGGAGGAATGACATGGCCACCAGAGATGCCTCCCATTCCTGGCAGCTTTCCTCTTTAGGCAAGAGTAAGCTATTGCATGACACACCAAGGCTATTAGCCTTGATCCAGTAATGCACCAATTACCTGATATAATAGGAGAAAAATCGAAGTCTGCATTTAGAAGATAGTCAGTGTGCACATTGAGCCTTCCATCAATAAAAAGCACTAGCACATAAGTTTATGATCCTCCCCAATACCAATCCTACTTCGTACTTTTTGAATTATAAAAAAGTGTGGTTGAATAGCTGTTATAAAAAACTGCAAAGTACAGTGCTGTCAATGTTAAGGGATTATTTGCACAGAAAAGCTTTTCTCTTATTCAAGAACATTCTCAGGCTTTTAGCAACTAACATGCAAAAAAACCAAATTGCAATTCAATGTGTTCAGAGCAATATATGCATGGCGTGGTGCTTTCTGTAATCTTGAAAATTGTTTTAGTGTCCATCTTCAACAAATAGGCTGGGATTGCTTAGTGGGATGCCACTGAGGCATAGTAAATAAGCCTTTTGTACCTTCCAAAGATTATAAAAATTTAGGTTCTTGTAGGTCTAAGACATGTCTTCAGGCTTCATTTTGCAGTTTTTATCATCGGTTACTTTTTAAAATTACTTGTTGAGACGTCTGTCTCTTGGTCTGGAAACAGAGTGATAGTCTTAGTAGATACTTTACATGATGATAAATAAGAAAAGGATATTTTCCCCTTTTCCTAATTTTGTTTGTCTTTCAAACAATATCCTTACTATTCCTTACACATTTTTCCTAACAATCTATCATTGATTTTCAGTAGTTTAACCTGGTGCAACTTGTTCAGAGTGTGTATGCTTTCTTTCAAGCTTACAAGGACCATTTTAAATGAAGAATCTTCATTTTATAGACTGTGACTGTCTTCAGAAACTGTGACTCAGTGCTGGGGTGCCTGACATGTCCACTGAGCAACAGTATCTTCAGATCCTGCAAGTCACCTGAGTGAGAATAAATAGGAGATTCAGACTTTGGGGTATTTGAACTGTTTCTGTGCAAATCAAAAAGGGTTAAATGTAGAAGAAAAAAAAAGGTGAATCATGCAACACTGTTTCCTCTTTTTGGAAAAGTCGTCCAAGAATCAGGTTATAAAAAGAGCCACTCTGCCCCTAGAGCAGAAGCCCCTAGCTTCTATATCACTTTCCAATATTTTCTGTCTTTACATAGAACCCAGCCTAACAAAACCAAGCACAATTTTTGAAGTCAACATTTGCTCTTGTACAGTACTGTAAAGATGATGGTACAATTTTCTCAGTCAGCACTTTGCACCTGTCAAATGCACTTAGTGCAGAATATTAATTACCACTTCTGCAAAGAAAATAGATGTCCTTGAAACCACCTTTTTTTTTTTTTTTTTTTTTTTTTTTTGGGATTTTTTTTNCTGATTAGCATAACTGGGCTAAGGGAAGTGAGTCCTTCCTTTTTTTCCCAGGGCTAAAAACTATCAGTTCAAACTGTACAGGTACATAAATTTCAAACTGTAAATTTATATAAAGTTTGACTCCACAGGCAAATGTGCCACCTTTTCCTCTAATGCATATACCACTACAGCATCCCTTTTTAAAAAAAAAAAAAAAAAGAAAACACAGACTAGAACTATCATAAAGGTCAGTTTGCAATTTCATTGCTCTCCGATATTTTCACCTATAAAGAGACTCCTCCCATTTTATGCAGTGTCAGGGAATGCCAAGCTCTTTTGGTTCAGGTAAGTACCAAATAAACCAGAAGACAGCTGGGTCCATGGGGAACCTGCAGATTTGAGCTGTTCCACTGGGGTGCAAATCCACCTGACCATGTTTTTGCCTAAGGATGCCCACCAGCACAGTGTACCAGGGCATCCATCACACCTGCTGCAGAGGTGCCTAAGAGTCCATCCACAGGCACTTGGCACTGACCACCCCAGTTTTGGGCACATCCTGTGAGCACCTCAGCCATGGCTACATCTCCCCTGCCCTTGTGTCTCAGGCAGGGAATTACAGTTCAGGCAAGCAGCAACATCCTGGACAAACTTCACCAAGGAGCTCAGACAGGGTGACAGTGTTACTGCTACTAGTGTGCTACCCTATTTATTTTCATTCACAGTGAGCAGGTCTCCAGGTAACCCTACAAGTACTGCTGTCACATGATAACAAGGAAAAGCATTGATTTCTTTACTGAATAGGAAGATTTTTTTTTTCCCTGAAGTATGAATCCAGACAAACGACATTTTAATTTTCATAGTCAATATGTAAAGACTTCACTAGCTTTTAAATAAAATTATGTGAATTCTCTCTAAGAATAATTCTCCTTAATAAACTGCTTGGATTTGTTCAAAAGTCAGATTAAAAATACTAACTCTGTATAAATGGAATCTAAGCAACAGGAATAATTATTGAAGAAAAACTTCATGAAGATGACTTAAAAATGCAATAATGCTTTAAAAGTTTACTAGCAGCAAAGCACACCTCTTTTGCAAGGGGGAAACTTGGATGTCTCAGAGTCATGTGAAGTCAAAACACCCTGGCCACAAGATCATCACTGGAACTGGGTTCAGAGATGATCTCAGGGATTCCTCTCGCTTTTACTTCAGTGGGCAGTGTGAGACCTCACAAGCTCATTTGGCCTGATAAAGAATGAAGGCAAAGAAAGCAACTGCTGGGTCTAGGAATATCATCCCTAGCAGAGCTTTCTGTTCAGACCCACTGTTTTACACAGAGAAGCACATTGCACACAGCATCTGCTCCTCACCACCCCCTGCAAATGAAGGACAGAGTGACACCCTGTGGGACAGACCAGGTCAGTGAAAGGAGCGTTGTTCTCTTTCTTTGCTATCCACCTGCCTTGGAGGATAATAGCTTTATAGATGCACCTTGTGTGCTCACATGCACACAGAGTAAAGTGTGATCAATTCAAAATTGATTTTGACTCCAAATTCCTAATCTTCTTTAGTTTTTGGTACATCTGGCACCCTAATCAAAAATTCTTGCCTTTGGATTTTGAATAGTTTTATGTCAAGACTTTGGGAGCAGGGATGACTAAGGAAAGCAAGGCAGCAGTGAAAAAAGTATGCAGGTATTCTCAACAGCTTCCATAAAACTATAATTTCACTTAGAGAGGAATGCCTGCATTTGAAATAATTAAATAAACCAAAACAACAGACCACCAGTAAATAACATTACAAAGTGAAAGAATAAAAACCCACTCAGCCTTTCCTGAATCTGTCAAAGCAGCACTCACACTTTCTGTATATCTGATAGTTGGCATTTCTTCCTATCAGACAGTTAGATCATATCAAGGACACAAGACTTGGGCACGTACATTTATAAAATCTGGTCAAAAACTTTATTCTGATTTAGGTACCTATGGCTCCCTGGACTTTCTCAGTTCATCAACTGAGGAGCAAACAGCCAGCTGAGAGCCAGAAGTTGACTCAGGTTCTCTAAAATACAGTTTTTAATCAATAATCAAACAGAAACCCCCTTATCTCCAGTTTTTGACATATCCCAAATAACTTCTAGTTTATATTTCAGGTGGGAGAAAACCAAACCAGGCCCCCATTCAGAAAGACCACCCTTGGTTCCTGAAATTTCTGAACTCTTATTAAGATGATTAATGTTAGAGAATACCTCAAGAAAACCTGAGGAAAAAGCAAATTTTCAACTTAGGAGGATGGAATCTTCATCTGACTGCCTATAAAATTCTGAATATTCATATTCAAGTACTAGATATTAACAAATAACAGTACAAGCCCTAGATTTCTCCACTCACACAGCATCTTGGCATGATGAATGTTTTCTCCTCTGTAGTCCTCTTCAATTCAGCAGGTCCTGAGGGTGAGAAATACACATTTTTCTAGGGAATAAAAGCAGCTGCTTATAAGCAGCAGCTGCAAGAGGTCTGGTTTAAAATGGGCAGAAGATTAAATATTCTTATCAGGATTGATACATTTTCTTGTTTTCAGCTTGATCAAAGTATCCTGACTTCTTTATGTGTCATGGCTCAGTGTTTTTCATACCATTTTAAGAAAATATTGTCACTTTTAGCTATTCTTATTTCTCACTGAAGAAACATTAATGGTAAAGACTACCTGACTATTAATTTTTATTCCAGCCAAGCAGTTCTGTCTACTGATTAATGAAAGCCCAGAAAAATTGTGTCTGTGGTAGGGAAGACTATTGTAAAAACTATTGTAAAAACAGTGGAGAGGAGTAGAATATGTGGTCCATTTTGACATTGACATGGGAATTCATGGGGCTTAGAAGCCTGGCAAAAGTTGCCATGCTGTTTGAAAATATTTTAAATATTTGTAATCACAATGGTTTTGCTTTACCTGTTGGGACTGTCAACAGCAAAGGAGTCCTGAGAAGGCAAGAACTGCTTTAAAGTGATAAATAAAAAAACTTACCTGTTATGTTGATACCCACTTTTGTAATAGGTACTAATGAAAGTTTCATACATTTAAACAAGTATGGAAATTTAGTAGAACTTCAGTAAGAATTCTTCAGTTGCACCTGCATTTCTCCTTGTTAAAGTAGTCAAGAAATTGCAACATTATTAAATGTGAGCTTGATATGTGAAGAGAGAAATTTAACAATGTCCAAAATTGAGGCGTTTTTGGTTTTTTTTCAAAAGGTACTGTTAAGTGATTCACCATCATGAAGTAGCAGTGTGAAAAGTCATGGGAGAAGCAGGCAGTAATGTGTAGGAGCACAGCTAAGGCACCTAGCGAGACAGAGAGCAACATTAGCTTGTCTTGAAATTTCTGACAACTACTTTCTCAGCTTGTATGATGCTCATGCTCTGAAAGTGTGAAGTCATTAGCATTGGGTCTGACTTTAATATTTGGGCTTGGCTAGGTGCACTTCTCAATTGTTTTAATGGTGAAATCCAAATGTGTGTAACACTTAGCAATCTGGTCCTGAAGCTCTCCTGGTTACACAGTGAGACCCAAGTGTGATGCCAGACACTTTGCTTTCTCTGCTTTGTCAACTTGTATTACATTTATTTTTTGCTACAGCAGTGTCACATGCTTGAGACTATTAATGTTGCTGCCAAATAACACGTCATTCCTGTACAGTTAGAAAATTTAATGGCCAGACACATTGTCACTCAAATGCAGTCCCTTTTCAGACATTTATCTGCCAGAAGGATAGGAATCATTCCAGAAAACTTTTATAATGCCTTAAGAAAGACCTTCAGCCCATCACTGTGTCAAATCACATTTCTGTCAAAATGCCAAAGAGTTTCTTCCTGCACTTCACAGTAAAAAGCAAGTTAAATAATAACCTGCTTCCTGTTCTAATCCAACATACCTAGCACTGAGCATTCCTGACCTTTTTGTAGGAACCAATACATTCTTTGCTAATAATCTTGTAATGGAAACACCTACCTCTTCCTTTTATTTGGGAAATTCCAAGTAACAGGTATTTGAAGAAAAGAGTTGAGTTGGTGATAGCAGTAAGATTTCCAGTAGCCTTGTTTCCTCTAGAAGTTTAAATCTAATTTGTAAAGCTATGAACTATTTCAGTATTGCTGTGGAGAGTTCTCAGCTATTCACACAGCAACAAAGTAAAAAAATCAGGTTAATACTTGGCACACATAGGCACACAGGACAAACATCAGATACTCTTTCTTACAAATGGAAAGACCAACAGGCTGCAGATTTCCATATGACACAGGCACACTTTGTGCCCTTAGGTGGGCAGTTCCTCTTCTCTGTGTCACGGGGTACTGGGACATACATTTCTGGAGCAGGAAGGTGTCAGATTTGGAACAAGAGGAAATTTAGAGTCTGAGATGGCTGCTTTTTATAATTATGCAAGGGAAGGCTGAAGAAGCATGAGACCCAAGTCAGGGCACACAGAAGTTGAGGGCAAATGGGGACAGGACAATTCATGCTTACCCCAGACTTGCACTCAGCTGGAGAGAGCACACTGGTGATATCTGGGAGCTTTAAATCAGCACTTAGACTGAATCAGCCTTATTGACTTCAATATATCTCAATTTGATCAAGTCCAATATTGAATCCTGTAGTTAATTGCAGTAATGTGACATCCTTCTTGTATTAAGAGCTCCCCAAGCACAGGTTACAGAGCTTATTTCTGGGGTGAGCAGGTTCTTTGGGTTAGAGCATCAGTTTTCCATTCCCCTGAGATCAGTGACACACCAGGCACAGCTGTGTAATCATGGCACAAACATCCTGCACCTCTCACAAGAAACATGCCAAACATTAATGAAGTAGCTTTCTCCAGCCAACACTGCTTTTGCTGGGGTCTCAAAATTTACATCATGTCTCCCCCTACCTAGTACTTTTATTTGCTAAATAGCTACATCTGTGCTTCCAACAGTAAATTTGGCAGAGCTCAGTAGACGTGGCTCTTTGAATCCAGAGCAGCTAAATTATCTAGCAGTACCAATTTCCATGCAGGTGCACCTTCTTTTCTACTTATCCTGCATTAGCTGTTCTCTGTTTGGTGCTCACTGCTAGCAAAAAAGAGCATGGTGCACGGATTGTGTGATTGAGCTTTCTCCTTTACTTGGTGTGTCCTTTGCAATAAAAACCACCCCCAGCAGGGGGTAAACTCAGGTAATGGGTCATCCTGTGGCAGGGACAGCTGCCCAGCTTAATTTTTACTAGCTCTAAGATAAGCCCAAGAAGTGCTTTCACAAAATCCCAAACCCTTCATTGCTGTTACCCGAGGAGGTGAAGGGCAGACTGATGGGCCCCTTTGCTAAGAGGATATTTGCTGTTCAGTAGCTGGGATGAAGGACGTGGGGAAGGGCTTGTTGTCCTGGGAACATAATCTCCCATACCAAATGAAAATGCTGGGTCTGGGCTCAGTGAAGTGAAGGGGTTTTACCAGAGACAGTTTCCAGAGCAGATGTTTCTCTAATGTCCTGATATTCAAAATTGGTTTTGAAGCCTGCTCATTCTTATATAATCTGTTTTGGTTGTTCTAATTTTCAAGTTTTCTCCTCCAAGAAACAGCCTATTAGATTTTTTAAGATCATACTGATAAATGCCAATTTTGTTTTCCTGTGATTATCATCAGCTCTATTTCCCAGTTGCTTTTCTACATGAGAAAAAGGAAGACAACAGAGTTCAAAAATTACTTATCTGAGGGGGCCTGAAAGAGATTGGTTGGCCCTGTCTCTCTACTGTAACTTTTACAATGTGTCAGCACACTTATTCTCATGAATCTAGTGATTTGTCTAGAATGATAGTTAGTTATCGTGCTAAACTATACTAATCACTCCAGTTTGTAGGGTAACAATTCAATAAAATTAATTTGCATCCTACATTTTTCATGCCACAGTGCTAAAATTTATACATTTTAAAATATGATTTAATTGATCAAAAATTAATGATTTAATTTCTAACACTTTAAGTAAAAGTTCACAGTAACATTAAGCCATTTTGTTAGTTCAGCTGTTTGCACTCCAGCCCCTCATGCTGTTCAATAGTGGAACTGTGAGCACTTCAAGGTGCAACTCAGCTGCATCACTGGCCCAAGAAAAGCCGGACTGAGGCAGCATAAATAAAGTCTTTCAAGCGTCTCTTCCTGAGGCTGCCTGTGGTTTACACTCACTACCTCTAAAAGCTTGTGTCTGTGTTGGATTGGAACTCATCTTCATTAAAAGAGAGAACACCAAACAGCAACGTGTGGAGTGTGTGCAATAACCTTTGTTCCCTGAGCAGAAAGCAGAGGAGGATGGCCCAGGGCCCTTTCCTGGCTGGCACCGGGCTGGTGTCACCAGGTTGGTGGCACCGAGGCTGCTCATTCCGTGGCACCCACACAGCACCACAGCTTCCTGACGGCATTTAAATGGCATCTTTTGCTTCCTCAGTTGCTCTTTTCCAGGCTGGGAAGCACTGGCACCCTCTCACCTTCAGGTATGGTGACCTAAAGAAGTTGGTAATTTTCCAAAGGCTGGGAATGGCTGGAGTGGGGAGGCTACAGCTCAGGGGGAGGGAAGCAGCTGCAGGAAGCTGGGAGTGAATGGGTCAGGTCACACACAACCAGCTGGTAATTCCTAGGCCAGCTCAAGAGTCAGCTGAGGCAAAAGGTGCCAAGCAAAATCTAAGTTCTGCCTGAAGGGTATTAATAACCATGGATACAATTATCCAGTGTTTTGTGTGGGGAATTCAGCTCCACCTCTTTGGGCTCTTTTTAAGGACTGCCATGAACAGAAGTCAATCCTTGGAGGACCCTGTCCTCGCCAAAGCCTATGGGAATTGCTAGTGCCCAGCAGCACTGCCACCCCCACACAGTTGAAAAGCCTCCTCAGTGCCAAGTTGTAAAGTAGCTGTTTCTACTTTAAACAAAATTCCTGCCTGCTTTGAACCACAGCTTTCCTGTATGAAAGGTATCATCTTTTCACCAGCCTTCACACTTTCCTCATGAATGTGCCTCTGTCCAGTTTCCAGCCCAGGGCCCTTATTCAGAGGAGAAGCAGACATTGGAGACCTCACACCCTTTCTGGGTCCTGCAGAGACTGCTGATCATTCCTGCAAGCAGGAGCAGTGCCCATCACCCCCACCCAGCATCCTCTCTCCTTGGCTTGCAGTGCTCTGTATTTGTGGGACCTGTGAACCGCAGAACCTCCAAGCCCCCTGCTCCCAAGGCAGCCCCCTGGAGCATAAACACACCAGACAGAGGCTAAAAATGTCAGCACAGTTGTGATGTGGCATGGCCAAGGAAAGCACAGGACCACCAGACACCTTCAGCCATGCCATCCCTGCAGCAGCAAGCCCAGGTCTGTGCCACAGGCTTCAGGCATGGGGATGCACAGGGAAGCAGCCTGTGGAAGGGGAGCAGGGGAGAGCAGAGCCTGCTTACACCCCAGTCAGCTCCACAAGAAGAGGAGGGAAAGCATTCTGTAACTTCAGCAGAGCATGAACTTCTGAGGGTGTTTTAGGGCACTGCCTCACCTTGTTTCATATTTGCAAATTTCAGTCCTGGCTGTCACAGAGTGTGGCGCTCATAGATACTTCATACACAAATTAGCCCATAAAAATTACTGCATAGAGTTGTGTTCAGTCCTTTGACTTGTTAGCATAACAAGAAATTCATCTCAACCTTTTGCTCATTCACAAATGAATTAATAAGAAAACCACAGAAGACGAAATTTAAAATACACTTTCAAGTATTTGCCATCTTACGTCCATGTAAAACTTTTTAAAGTTCTAAGTGTTATGATCTCACATTAAGAAATACTTGCTCCTTTTAGAATTGAAAGAAGAACAAAAAGAGAACATATAGCTGTTTTCATAAAATTTACCAAATCAAGAATTTGGATATTATCATCCAAATGATAATTCATACCTGACTTCTACACATAAACAGAAGTCTGCTAGAGGACTGGTATGTGCATGTTAATGAAAAGTCATTTTACACAACTCTTCAAACAAAAATATTGATAATTTTCACAACAAAATCACTTTGTACCTCACCCGTGTTTTCTGATTTTCTTTAAATATAAAACCAAACACTTTTAAAAGCAGCAGTTTACATCCACATGTTTAATGCATACTTGATATTCTTTAGAAAGGGAAAATCCATGTCTTATATGAAATACTTTGTATTATTATAATGAAATGCAGCAAGAAAAGCTTCTATTTCTACAGTGTCCTCTCCCAGAAAAAACAACTTGCAAAACAAAGCATTTTCACAAAAACTAATTTAACCATCTTCTACAAAGCATGGTTTGCTGAACTTCTAACTTAGATTTATAAAATGATGAGTTATCATCTCAACAGGAGAAAAAAAAGAATGTAATTTTTTTTTCTTTGGGAATTTAGATCCAAATTCAGACTTTCATTTTCAAAAGATGGAACACTTCTAAGATGTCTGATATATTTCTGGTAACACCTGAGGAATCAATACTTTATTTACCACAGATACAGACGTTTACCTCTTTCCAGGAAGTTGGGAATCCAGAGCAGTTAATTTCTGGATAAATATAGCAAATGCATAACTACAAACCCAAACAGAATTCTTATTCCTTATTCCTCCTTCATTTCCTTCTGTTCTCCTACCTCTTCTACCAACTTTACAAAAATCATGGAAGTAATGTAGAAATCCTCACTGCGGGAAAGCTATGGCAGGACTCTCATTCTTTGTACAAAAATATTTTAATGTAGATATTTAGAAATGTTACATAAGATCATTTCAGTGATAAAATATTTTATTAGTGTTTCTGTTTGAATACATTGAGCAATGTATTGTGACTTTAAAAAAAAATTTTCAAGTTTCACTACCCAATCTTTATATCTCAGACATCACTGTTACAATAGAAGCAGGTGCTGTGGAATTAAAAATCATCCCAACAGTCAGGTTCTGTGCTGCCAGTTGAGACCCATAAAGCCAAATTCAGGTATGGTAGAGTAGGTATTTTATATATTTGTGCATATCAAAAAGTGTATGGGAACTCTGCCAACCATATGTGAATGTGACCAGCCAACTGCATACTACATCTCACTCAGCTCCTGGCAGGCAGGGTGGCTCATGTTGATATAGGGTGTGCTGCTGGAGCCAGCTCTAGCATTTGATGGGATGGTAAGCAGATCCTTTGTGTGTGGGGTTTTGTTGCTTGGAAGTATCAGATATCACTTACCCACTCACTCCATGCTATGCAAAAATATCTGTTATTTAAACACTTTGTAAACTTAACAGAGATTGCTGACGAGATATGAGATATTCTGTGGTTAGTTAAGCACACATGAAACCACAACCAGGAAAACGTGAAATTTTGAAAGAATGAAAGCAAACAGAGAAACCGAAGCAAGCATCAGGTTCAACAACATGTTGAGAAGAAAGTCCTGGTGCAAAAGTAGGACTATGAAGTGTATCAGACTGTAAGTGTACAATATTGTATAGCAAACAATGCCACGTCAACAGCAAATGAAACACTGTCACACGACAGAGAACCTTGTGCATGAAATAATACAACTTTTTATTCATGTTTTATAGATTACTTTTATTTATTTTTGCTTTAATAATGCATATTCTGTTCACTCTGTGCAAAATTGGGGACAGAGGTGGGTGTTTAAATCATCTAATGAAAATCAAGCGGAGATGAACATTCAGGCTGAGGGAGAGGCCTATCCAAACCAGGAAAGCTAAAAAGCCACAGCTGCTCAAGACAAAGCTGCTCTCAGCTGTGCCCTTTTGTCCTGCCACCTGGCACAAACACGCTCTCCTGACCGAGCAGCTGAGCATGGGAAGGTGACCTCCGCCGGACACCGGGGACAGGAGTCGTCGTGGTAGCTACATAGGGAGACCTGGCCTCAACCGGCTCCAGTCAGTGTGTGGCAAAGAAAGGCACAAATCATTGCAAAGACCAGACTTCTCTTGGTTTGTTTCCTTCTTGTAAATACATTACTGTACACAATGTAAGTTTAAGTTCTAGGGGATTCGGGGACATAAAATTGCATATTTAACAGAACTTAAAACCGTAACGAAAAGTAGGCTGTTCAATCTCAAAGCAAAAATAATCCCTCCAGCCCCAACATTAACATTCATTCCTGGCTATATGAAGTACAAACATTTTAAAATCTGTGACAAAAGACAATTAAAAACCAAAAGTCAAAATCATAAAGCTTGTAAACAGATAATCTGAAATACACTTTATTTATGGAAAAATATCATCAAAATAGTACCACTATGGACTAAACTGCCTGAGTTTTCATTTCACCTAGGATCTTGAAGTAGAGAGCCTTTAGCACAAGAAAATCTATTTCAGTCACAACTAGTGCCGCACAGCACGGCTTTGGGTAGAAATTTTGTTCTCGTTGGTATTTTTGTTGTGCTATCAAAAACTGTTGTGCTAATCCTTCAAATAAAGGGATGTTGAGGCAATTCTTAAATCATTTGGCACAAAGTTATTTTGGCTGGGGCATAAATTTGAGTCTCAGTCATGAAGAATAATGCAACATTCCACCTATCAAGTATTCACTTTGATTGAAGAGCTTTCTTTATGTCATTAACTTCCATCTAAAAACAAACAGAAGAAAAAGTATTTGATTAAATTAGTCGTTTTAGCAAACTGAGGCACAGTTGGTGCCACTTGAAAAGCATGTTCCCTCTTGTCCAATGGCATCAACTACAGGTTTTATATCACTCTTATTTCCACAGATTTCACAAACTGAGGTACTTCTCAATGGTGTAAGATGACCATGCACAGCTTCATCCCTCAGATCATGAAATACATAGTCACTGAATGTACTGCAAGACCTTTTAATCTCTTTAAATTACAACTTTTACAAGCCACACAGCTCACTGCCTGGCATCACTGCAGAATGAGCACTGTGTCCATGCACCATCAGCTGCACTTACAGCCAGCACAATAAACTGCACTGCTGCCAACAAGCACATGTAGCTGAGGGACAAAACCCATTGTCTCTCTTCTGCAGGGAAGGTTCTCACTGTAAGAAAGGTGGTTGCCTTCTACAAGCATCAGGTCTGTGCCCAGACACCTTAAAGGCTCTGAAGGAGGTACAGCCATGCTTAAAAAGATGTGGCTGAAACCATCAGCAGCCTCAGTTGTACACTTGGTCCCTCTGACAGACACTGAAAACCCTAAGGCAGGGGTCCTAGATTTATTCAAACTCACCTGTTTCAACCTGTGTTCAACTGCACCATCATCAAGGCAGTCTTCTTTAATATGTGGACTGAGAGCTGTGCTACTTCATGTCTATCAGAGCATCCTGAAACTAATGCTACTTTTTCTGTTAGCTCTCATCTTCATGTAAAGCTAACAATGCCATCTTGGCTAGCATCTGAACATTCACCAGTATAAGCAACATTTGAACTGGAGTAAAAGCATTCACCTGTAAGATCATAATTTTAAACCCGTCAGTGCAGGTCTCAGCATAGAGATGTAAAGTCATCTCTGGATAACTCTGAATAGTCTGGCCTGTTAGACTAAATCAACAATGGCTATTAAAAATGTTCACTGGGTTTTATCTGAACAAATTTCAGTTTTAGCTGAAAAAGAATTGTGTATTATTAGAAGCCATGTTGCTATGTGGTTGGACCCATAAAGTCCTTTAGGCAGCCCTGGAGCATAGACATTGGGGATCCCCAGTTCTGCCACCCTTTGCCATGTTCCCAAGTGCTTTACAGAGGGAACAGTCCAGTGAAATTACAATTTGACTTACTATCCCTAGTTCGAAGTACAGTTGCCCTACACCATTATAACATAAAATATAATCAATACCCAACCACTTACCAAGTACATGGAATGGAAGAGCACAGCACAGATTAGAATAGAATAATTTTGCTTGGAAGGGGCCTATAATGACCCTTAAGTGTATCTGCCTGACCAAGCTGAAGTACGTTGTTAATGGTGTTGTTTGAATCACTCTCCAAAACATCCAAAAAGCAGTTTCAATGTCATTCCACATCAAAGCAGCATTGGTAATGATTTCAGCACAGGCCAAGCTCCATGAAACCCACAAGCAGGATAGCAGGATACCTGGCAAATGACTAAGCCAGCACAACAACATCTAAAGCTAAGGTACTGTAAAAACTATGGTAGCAGTAACTGGGTTCTTAATCAGAGCCCCTTCTTATATATTGCTCAGGTTGCTTTAGTAATAACAACCTGAGTCAGTCTGTATAGCAGACATTAAAATCTCACTATATGAAATAATATTCCAAGCATATTAACACTGAGACAAGCCTACTACAAAATATAAAGTGTTGGCAGAAAATAACTTAAAAAGGCATGATTTCATTTATGACAAAATCAAACAATTAAAACTGAGATAAAAATATTATAGTTTGAATCCTGTATTGTGTTTAATTTTTTTAAATTTGTCTACTTGTGCTTATAAGCTTTTGGATAATTATCAGTCTTTTCAGTAAAAACCCAACATTGCAATATATATGACACAAACTTGCAATGCTATGAAGGGAAGAGGTATATCCCTTTCAGAAATATTGGTAGTTTTTGATTCACTGGAGCTTTATGTCCCATGACAGGCTAAATCAAACCTGCCAACACATCCCCAATATTAAAAATAATTTAAGTACCTGCAATCGTAGACGGATCTTCTTCTCTTCATCCAACTCAGAGAGCAACTGTTTAATCTCTTTTCTGTTAAAAGAATGCAAAAGAAGCTTGGGATGGAAATGACCATACTAGTAAAATACAAAAGATTATCTCTTGGAGACATATTTACCCCATTTCACTAGCTTTGGTTTTTTTTAACTCTGAGCATCTAATTGAAGTCAGCATACTCTTGTATACTCTAGGCTATAGCAGAGAGAAGTAAAACTCACTATGGGACAGTACCCCGCCCCATCCCACCTGGCTAATGACTAATGCCTCCTAACAGCCCTGCATCCACAGGCTTTGCTCTGGCCTGGCTCTAACACTGTATCAGCACCCAGTTGCCTTTTTCCATACAAAATGTAGATGTATTGAGTGTTGGTGGGTTATAGGAACTGGTAAGGCAAATCCTGCCCATCCTATCACATACTTAAGCCACTTAAAAGCTGTTATGCCAGCAATAAAATGTAACCTTCAACCTCATTTTTAAGACTTAACGATCCCAAATATGGATTTTCTGTCATTCTTCTTTGTGGGGAAAGGGAACATAGCTATAAGGAGCAGACACGTTCTCATGTTCCCACTGAGCGATCTCACCTTAGGACAGATACCAGTAGGTGGAAGCTGCCCTTGCAAGAAGGGCCGGGGAGACCAGAGGAGCAGGGTCAGCCTAAGAGGCGAGGCCGGGGCTTGCTGGCTACATCCAGCTTGAACCATGCCCTCCCGCATCTTCTCCCAAACTCCGCACACCTCTGTTCCGCCACAGGCTCTGCACGCTGCTTGCCCTTTTCTTTTTCCTGCCTGGGCTACACACAACTGACAATGTAAGTGAAGGTTTAGCTTCCAAAGCATCAAATATTCTCAGGAACATCAAAAGTTACATGACAGCCCCAGTTTCTCCTAAGAAACGAGCAATTTAAAGAAAACAAAGATGCCCGAAACTAAAATAGTAAGATTCAGGGCCATAAACACAATGGCCTTCAGATGACCTAGTCACAATTCAATTACTACTTTTGTAACGTGAGCTTCCTGGGAAAATGTGCGAACAGTCAAATAACAAATTGATTTAATAAATTCAGGAGCTTGATGCAAGTTGTACTACAACTGTAACAAATGCACCCCTTTTATTATGATCAATGCACATGAGTTCCTAGATAGTGATTGACAAATAAAACAACATTCACTGCTTATAGCTTGCAACTTAACTTTTTTAACACCCTGTAAACATCCACTTGTGTCATAACACAGGAAAAAAAGCTGGTAGACAGTGCAGGTCTTTTTTGCGGAGGTTCTCACCCCTGAATGTTCTGTCACATGAAAATCACTCACAAACACATAGGCCAGCTGTGCAGAGTAACATCCATGAGGGCAAACTCAATCAGAAGCTGCCACCACTATGCACAAATGGATCCATTCCACCTACAGCTGAGATTTGCAGATACTTACTTTTGCTGGTCTTTCATTGCTTCAATGATGGTTCTTAGCTCCCTAATTTGTGTTCTCAGCTCTTCCAGGGCAGTCTGACCTTGGCTCAAGTGCTCAGTCTTTGGCTTTCCTTCGGTACCAAACAGGGATGGGGAATTTGACCTGTGGCCTGTTGTTCCCATAGCAATTGAGTGAAATCCAGGTGACGGTGAAGGGGACAGTGATGGTTGTACATTACTGCCACTAGCCAGACCTCCTGGCTTTGGAGGCAAGGAAGTTTTATTATCAGACACCTGCAACCAAAAGAATAACACTTAATGTCTGCAGAAAGCTTTATGAAAATCAAACCTATAACCAATGCTAAGTATTTAGCCACCCTTCAGTGACGCTGAAATTCCAACAGTCAAACATGGACAGGCTTGGCAAAAGCATGATAAATATAGCAATTAGTCATCATCTTTGTACGTGTACATCAGAGAGGGTCCAGTTGTGATGCAAAAATTCAGCAACAGCATTTCCAAGATCTCGGACCTAGCAGTGAATTAAACCAAGGACAGATGCTCAGTGTTTCTCTCAGATGTTTGTGAGAACATATCTACATCCATGAATGTCTCCCACAGTGCACAAAACTACACGGTCAAGAATCCAAGTTGTATGTTTTTGTAAATTAAATTTGTAATTTCCCACCATCTATTGAAGGAATCTTCCAAGTTTTTTCAAAAATTAAAAAATGTATTACATGTTCCCCCTAGCATTATGAAAATAGAAAAATATTAATTAGGCTCGCTTGTTGGTATGATATATATAGAAAAAAAATCCCATGGCTTCAAAATGATAATATATTAATAATAAATAAATGTAGTGTACTGTCATCTGTTAATCAAAGCTTCCATGAATCGCCATAACTACCAACAGCTCTTTATTCCTCCGGGAACTTGACACACCATTAACCTATAACCCTGAAATCATGTGGTTAGCTAAAAATGATTCCATGCTTCTTAATTGCAACGCAGTGCTCTACTTATTAGACAAGCCTCTACTCATATGTGCTACATAATATATGTATATAATGTAGTATAATGCAATATAGCATTTTATACTTACTAGACAATTAGAAAATCTGGAGTTTACCAACCATACATGACCACCTACTTCACTGCATACAGAGAACAGTGTACAAGTACAGTTGTACACTGAGTAAGAGTACAGTCGCTCTCTACTCACAGTGGCAAGGAAGGGGAATCTTTGCACTGTTATTTGGCAGTGCCATGGGTGCATTACATGACAGCCACTAGGCATGTTTGAAAATCTGATTTGGACAAGAGTAAAAAAAACACTAGGCAACATTCCAACTCTCTTTGGAAAAGAGATATTGAAGTTGAATGGCAAATAGGGCAAAATACTGAGAATAAATGGTATGGAAATGGAAGGAGACACTGTAAGTGAGGACTTGCAAACTGGCAGGGTGGCATTAGCTGAACAAGCAACTGGGAGAAAAGTTATTGATGAGATTAAAATCAGGAAAACTTATGATGGGGAGAGAAGAGCAGGATGTACCAAGCTCTGCAAAAAACAGTGTTCCCTATTATACAACTATGATTGAACACAGAACCTGACCTGGGACAGATCAAAACACTGAATTCAAGAAGTTTTCTGTACAAAAAACAAGTCTGACCATAAATATAAATAAAATTGGCATTATAATCACAAGAAAGCTGAATCACTGTAGTGCCTTGAAAACAACTCAATGACCTGAATAATAATCTTTTAAGATTTTATCAATCAGTTTGTGCATCTGGGTTGGAAGGGACCTTAAAGGTCACCTAGTTCCAATCTCCCTGCCATGGGAAGGGGCACCTTTCACCAGACCAGGCTGCTCCATGCCCCATCCAGCCTGGTCTTAAACATTTCCAGGGATGGAGCATACTCAACTTCTCTGTTTGGGCTCCAGTGCCTTGCTACCCTCACAGTAAAGAATTTTTTTCCTAATATCTAATCTAAACCTATTCTCTCTCAGTTAGAAACCATTCCATTATCCTCTCCTACCACTTCATGCTCTTGTAAATAGCCCCTCTCCATCTTTCTTGTCAGCTCACTTCAGGTACTGAAAGGCCACAATTAGGTCACCTCAAAACTTTCCCTTTTCCAAGCTGCACAAACCCAATTCTCTCAGCCTCTCCTCATATGAGAGGTGCTTCATCCTTCTGATCATCTCAGTGGCCTCATCTGGACTTGCTCCAACAGGTCCATGTCCTTCCTGTGCTGGTGACCCCAGAGCTGAATGTAGCACTCCAGGTGGGGTCTCACCAGAGCAGAGTGGAGTGTGAGTAATGTGTGCCTATAAACAGATCTTCCATGGATAAACAGATCTTTCATGGCTAATGACCCTATAAACAGATATTTCATGGATAATGACCCCGTATAACAGTAGATGCAAGTTTCCTTCGGGCTGAAGAGAGATTTCAGGCTGAGTTCAAACCTGGAGCAGGCAAGCAAGGCACAACTGAAGTAATTGATCTGACCATCTTAATCCAGAGCTTAAATGACTATCAGCATTAAAGCCTCAAGCAGCTGCTTTCTAATAGCAGCCATCTCATTTTACAGGAACAACATCTACACTTTTGTCATATAACTCAGAAATGTTGGCCCGGCAGTATTCCTTGGTGCAAGTGCTCCCAGAAGAGGGAGCTACATAGCAAAACATCATCCTTATAACTTGATCACAGAAGTGCATAACTTGATCTTTCAAATACCTGTTAAACTATTAGAATGTAGTATTTTTATTATTAAAGGTATCCTTATGTACTAAAAAATAGTTCCAACCTTTAAAGCCTATATACTCCTGATTTGAAATATTTGATTCTGCTATAGTAGTCTACCAATATACAGTAAGAATGGCAGAAGCTTATAAAATGAATACAATTATTTTATACCAGTATAAAAATATTATATTATATTATATTTGCAAATTTAAATTCACATACTATTACAGTGTGTCACAGTTGTATTTACTCTACTCAAAGACTCTTCTAACGTAAACTCAATTTAAAGTTGCAAAAAGACAGGGTCTATGTTTCTAAAATTTATTTCCCAGCCTCTGATTCTGTGAAATGCATTTACACATGAAAGATTTTTTTCATAGTATGGTTACTTGAGACATTTTAACTGTGCAATTCACTTTCAACTTGCCTTTCAAGCACAGAACAATCTTTAGTAAACTTTATCATTTTAAGTTCCTTTAAGTGGGCAGTTACCAGGCGACTGTTGAATTAAATTTTAAATATTTCAGTACTGCTTTAAAAAATGAAGATGCATGTGATAAGGTTAAGCAGAGGCATTTCAATTAACTTACTTGTGATATTGTAACAGTTCTTGATTTCCTTGACACTTCAAGAGTTTTGTGAGTAATGGAAACATGTTCCTCCTTCTCATCTTCAGGACTTGGTGAGTCAAAGAAATCAGGGCTTGAAAGGGATGACTATGTAGACAAACACGCACCACAAAAGAAGAAAAAGAAAAGCACAGATATTTTCATTGTACAAGAACTTTTTTAGCTATCATTTTCAAAGTAACAATACTTAAAATCAGGACTCTTTGTCCCCCTACTCCCGCTTTCTTGCAACTTATTTTCAAAGTTAGACTGCTTTCAAAGCATTCAAGAAATAAGACATGCTTAAGAGTTGAATCCATCATTAATTTAGAGCTTTGCACTGCAGTATAGCACAAGAGGAAAGCAGCCTCCAGTCCCAGGCAGGATGCTGAGTGCTGTGCCCTGTCACCGTGGCGGCTCTGCCGTGGCTCTGCCCAGAGCAGGGCTCACCCTGCTGCTCTTTCTTCAGAGGGCTCAGCCATTGCCAGTGCTCGGTGCTGGCACTGCAGGGCTGCCTTGTGCACGGCTCTTGGTAAAGGTATGGAGAGGGAAGGTTCTTTCCACCCCTTGATCCTTTCCTCATAGATGTGACAGGGAAGGAAAACCTCTACACTGCTCTTTTACATTTATACATATAATAGAAATAGGACAGCAGTCAATTTTGAAAACATTCTCTTTTTTTTGCATGCTATTAGTTTCACAATAATCTTTTTTGCTTCCTTCCACTTTGTTTTTCTTCAGCAGCACAGACCCAGGTAACCATCAGTAGTTGCTCTCATTCTGATATTCCAGAACGCAAAAAGCATGGAAACAAACCAACCCCAAACCCCAAAGAAGAAGAAGACATTGAAAAAGTAAGCAGTAGTTTCCAAAGTATTGTTTATGAGACCAACTTCTCTAAAGACAGGTATCAGAGAGTGAAATTTAAATCACCCTTGTATTTACAACTGTGACCTTAATGAGAAGAAACACATGATAGCTCAAGGAGGGCTGTTGAAGACTAAATGGTCTATATGTCCTCAAAATCTGGCAAATGTCTGCAAGAAACCAAGAGAAATGCTTCTTTTGGGAGACCCTTTCAAAATCCTCAGTACTTCGCACAAATTAGTCTATTCCAAAGATTTTTATAAGAGATTTTTCTGGGCTCAGTCATGGCTGGCAAGGAACAGAACACTTGGCAGCACCCAAATAAGGGGGTATAAACCTTAGAAGGAAGGGAATGTTTTAAACATCAGTATTCAAAACACTGGCAGCCTTTTGACAGTAATTTTCCCGATCTGCATCTCTCTGCCTCATTGTACATGTGAAGGAATAGCTGGGTAAAAGTTGCAAAAACACCAAGGAACACAAGTAGGAGTGGGGGGAAATTCAGAAAAAATATTTTTTAAAATAGTTTTTAAAGAAAAGGAAAATTAACTTACAGATGTTAGAGACTGGGAGGGTGGTCGCCTGCCAGTAGCTTTTGGTCTGGTTGTAGTTGGATGATTAAGCTTCTCAGCAATTGGTATTACAGAATCAAAACCTTCCAAGTCTTAAAAATAAAATAGAATCGATTTGGTTTTCTGACAATTGTCTTCAAAGGGAAAGAATCACATTTTTTTCTAATTTCAAAGAAATGAAATCCCATTTTCCCCAATGTGTCACAGTGTTCTGCACATATTTAGCCACCACGATGGCACTAAAAAAACCTGGAAGTCAAAGGCAGCTGTAATCCAGTAACCCTTGCCAAGAACAATTACCCTTCCATCTCAAACACAATAAAGCAGAGGGGGAACGTGTAGAGGAGCCTTTGGCTTTGTTTTCAGCATAGTGAAAGCTAAATGACATCATGGGTTCTATGGCATGGAATAAACAGTTTCAAAATTTCCATCTGGCTACTGAAGGGGTTAGTATTTTTTTTTTTTTTCCTGAATAACTTGAGACATAAGACTGTGCACAAATTGTCTCAGGAACTGTACTCTCAGCTCTGCATTGCAGTAATTGCTCAGGAGAATGCAGAATGAGCATGATCAAGCTGGAAGTGATCTGCAGGTTCTAGGACACCTGCAGCTGGAGGCACCATGGTTTCCAGTAACTGCAGGTGAGAGCACTATCTCCCTCCAGTAGACCAGAGGCTATGGTAAGTAAGAGCTCCAAGAGGCTCCTGAAGCTGTACAGAGTCCAGGGAAAGCAGGTCTGCTTGAATGCTGTACCAACCATCTCCAAGGCCAGTGAAAAGCTGTGGGGAAGTGTTTACTGAATCCAGCCACAGGGTAACATGTTTACGTGAAAGAACGATGTGGAGGCTCAAGGAATACCACAGCTCATGATTACATGGATAAATCAAATGGCTTAATACCATTCATCTATTTTTATGGGTTGTATCAGTTTCACTCACCTTCATTTCAAAATGCCCTACAGCATATGTTGAGCAGGAAGGAGTCAGAAAACACACAAGAGGTACTTTAGACAAGATAAATCATAGTTCTTCAAAATTACTTTCAGATATCAATCAAATACAGGAATGATATTCATTATTCAGAGACTACTTTTTCATTGCACACATGTAGGAAAAAATAGCTTTTAAGTTAATAGTTCTATATACTTGGCACTTAATTTTCCAAACTATTACAGAAGAATGAATCTCTGAAGATCCAGTTTTGTTGCCATATTACAACCAACCATCGTACAAAATTACACAATGGAAAAACAAATTCATTAAAGGGCCTGTGCAATAAACTATATGCACTGAAGGACATTTAAATTAATTTCAAGTATTCATGACTTGTCAGCTAGAAAGTAAATGGGATTGGAGATTCCTTATTCAGCAATGCCCTTCCATCTCCAAGAGATTAAAAAAAAGAAATAGAGAAAGAAAAAAAAAAAAGAGCTCCTTCAATAGCCCTGAAATAGTCTAAGGTTATTCACCTCCAAATACTACTCTATTTTTGGAGTGACTCTTCCTATATATAACCAGTGACCCCACTGTCCTCTACCATGTATTTTTGTCATTGCTCTTTTTATTGACTGTTGCAGCCTCTGTGCAAAGGTAGGTCACCCACCCAGTCTGTCAGTGACAATCTGGCAATCTGAAGTCTCAGTTGTACCCAACGTGTTGGGTGAGGCCACAGTGCTTTGAAAGTTAAAATGAGCTAATTTTAGCAGATTGCACAAAAGCTATCTGGAGTCCTACAGAACTTCAGGGTTTCAGGAGAGGAGAAATAGAAGGAAAAATTTATTTTCCAGGAAAAAAAAAAGCAACCAAGTGTTAAGAGCTGGTTTCTATTAAGATCCAGTTGGAAGCTGGCCCATAAAATAGCTAAATGACTTAAGATCACAAAGCAAATCAGTAATCAATATATTAACATATTGTCTAATTTTAATTTTCACTACTGAATTGCACAGCAAAGATGTAATACCATCAAAAATATACACTCCCCTCTAAATTGGTGATACTCATGCACATGAGCAGAAATAGAGGCTGAAACAATCCTTCCATTTACCTCAGCCACTCTCTGTTTTTACTATTTTTTTTTTTTTTTTNGATTTTGGGGTGATTTTGCTGATCAAGCTCTAATCCAGCTCATTTTTCAATGGCACGTGCCAACCCATGCAAACACTTGACTGAAGGAAGAATCAGTACCAGTACCACAGGACTGATTCAAGCTGCTAAAACTGAGGGGAAGAGCAGAATTCTACTTTGGGGGGCAGGAAATTGGCTGAAGTTATTTTGCAGCTTAGGAAAGCTGCAGTGCGTGACATCCCTCTCTCCATTTTCCATTTCTGTGGTCTACACAGGAGTATGAAAGGAGGTTGAGTGAGGTGGGAGTCAGTCTCTTATCCCAGGTAACAAGTGACAGGAGAGGAGGAAACAGCCTCAAGTTGTGACCTGAAGTTTAGTTAGGGGAGGTTTAGATTGGATACTAAAAAAAATTTCTTCATTGAAAGTGTGGTCAAGCACTGGAACAGGTTGCCCTGGAAAGTGGTA